>JAOQIF010001418.1:0-18192 GCA_026260285.1 Colletotrichum sansevieriae
TTTTATTATATTATTATTCTTATTATATAACTACTTACTAATATACTTTATAGATAGATCCTTTAGTTTGGTGGGAGGTAAATAAGTCTAAATATCCTATTTTAGCTATTTTAGCTAGAAAGTATTTAGCTATAGCTTCTACTTCTTCTGCAGTAGAGTGTAATTTTAACCAATCTGGTAATATTATTACTAAAAGACGTACTAGCTTAAAGGATAATACTAGAAAGCAGTTAGTACTACTAAAAGGCTGGAAAATTAATGTTATAGAAGATATAGGTATTAAACCTAAAAGTTATAGTGATCTATTTGATCTAGATATAGAAGAAGAAGAGCTATATATAGAAGAGTTAGAAGGAGGTATAGAAGGAGTTATAGAAGGAGAAAATATAGAAGATATTAATACTTCTATATTAGATTCTCAAGAAAACTTAGATTTACAAGAGGAGATTGAGTATAAACTAAATTGAATTAGATAGAAAATATTAACTATAGTCACTCTTTATATTAGGTTATTATTATATATTAAATATAATATATATTAGTAAATACTTATATAAATAAGTATTTTCTTTATATTATAGTAGTATATCTTGTAGTATTTGTAGTATACTACTACTACATGTAGTTGTAGTATGTAGTATACTACAAGATAAATTTTAGTACTACAACTACACTACAACTACTTGTAGTGTAGTAGTAGTATATACTACAATTTGTAGTATTGTAGTATACTACGTAGTATGTAGTATACCACGTAGTATGTAGTATACCACGTAGTATGTAGTATACTACGTAGTACCTGTTAATGCTCTGGCCTTCGGCCACGTAATTATAACTCTCCTAACTATAGCTATACTTATATATACCTATAGCCTTACGATCTTTAACTTTATATTAATAATAATAATATAGTTTTTAATTATTTAATAGACTACGAAACTATTAACTTATCCTCTTGCGCACTACCCGCGCTACTATTAAATACCGCCTCTATTACTACTTTATTTACTAGCTATAATATTATTAGCAACGCTCTCTCTATTAGTTAGTATAAGCTATATTTACTAATATTTAAGCCCTAATAAGCCGCCTCTACCTTAGTAATATAGAGGACCTGCTTAAAGAAGGGCTACTCTATAGGGTATATAATAACTTATTAAACCTTTACTACTAAGTTTACTTACTTAGCTATAATATAATGGCGCGTTATAAGATCTTATATAGGGGTATTAAGGTAAGCCCTCTTAAGGGCTATATTAATAATATACTCTCTATATATAATAGAGTAGTTACTAAAGGAGCAGGTTTTATTAATTATATTAATACTAAACTCTCTAGTAATCCCTTATATATTATTTTATTTTAAAAGGCGTGCCTTGCTTAGGCTTAGTATATTTATATATAAGGTCTAGTACTAATATAATTAAGTATTTATTGTAAGTTATAGAGATAAGGATAAGGAAGAGGGAGATATATAAAGCCCTACTTATAGTAACAGAGCTTCTTATACTTCTAGCTATAAGAAACTCTTGAGAAAGACCTCTTTAGTTAAGGAGTTATCTCTTATATAGTAGTATTTACCTTGCTAGAAGGTAGGTTAAGGAGTTATCTTATATAGTAGCTTTGCTATAAGAGCCTTAGTAGCCCGTTTAGCTCTAATATAATTAGCCCTAGTATAGCGCGCGTCTAACTTTCTATAAGGGTTTACTTCTAAATGGGAATAAAGGGTTCCTATATTATTTTCCTTAAGTAGTAGAGGGTATAGGTTAAAATACCTATATAGTATCTCCTAAATTCTATAACCTAGGTGAATTAATTATAGTCTTTTTGAGAAGGGGCTATAGCGTAACTCCGAACCAAATAATAGTAATAAATACTTATTTTTAGTATATTATAAATGCCCTTAAATATATTAGGTATATTACTTAAATAACTAATATAAAGAATACTTAGGAGAGAAGTATAATTATAAGTACTACGCTTATAAGTAGAATAATAATCCTATTCTATATACCTACTAAGTTTCCTAGCTTCCCTTTAATAAATATACTACTAAGACTAGAAGGGAATTACTACCTTTATACCTAGCTATACCTACCCTATACGATACCTAAATAATATAAGAATATTATAAGAGAAATATTGATAAGACAAATGTAAAGAATACTTAATATATAAAGCTAAAGTACTATAGCTCTTATAAGAAAGACCTAACCTACTAAGACTAAGAATTAAAGAAAATAGCCTTATTAAGGTATATAAGGAAAGTAAGATAATTAAGTAACCTTAGAAGATAAGTAGTTAAAAAAATAGACTTACCTATTAAAACGGGGTAATAATAAGTAGATATAATAAAGTGCCTATATAATACTAATATAATACTTATACATAAAGAATACCTCTTAATTAATATAATAATTAATAGAGACCCCGCGCTAGTAATATTAAATGGTAATTTATAAGCTAACTTTATATCACTTAGTATAATAAGTTAATAATAAATTAAGTAGAGAAAGACACCTCTAAAAGAAGAATACCACTTATAAAATATAAAAGGAGATAGGGTTTAATATAGTAGAGGCCTTATTAATTTAGAGATAATATAACTCCCTTTAAGTTATTATAATTATTAAAAATAACTCTATTCTAATATTATAGAAATAGGAGATAACTACAACATTATCCTAAGACTTCTATAGTTATAGAAGTATGACCTATAAATATATTAGAAAACTAGCTAATTCTAATAGGATAAGAACTTAGTTATTAGGTAATAACCTAAGAGAAGTACCTTATATAAGCTATAAATAACTCCTAAAGTAATATAAAACCCTATAAACTTAAGAATTAAGGATATAGGCGCTAGGATATTAGTAGTAACTAGTATTATAAAGAAGATTAAGTATTAATAAAGAAGATTAAATACTATCTATCCTAGTAGAATACTAGTAATATAGGAAGTTATTTACTAAAGAACTTAATATAGAACTACTAGAATATAGTAGCTATAATTATAAGATTAAATCAAAACTAAGAAAAGAACTAATATTTAAGAAAATCTATAGACTTCATTAAAAAGAAATAAAAGTACTTACTTATTACTTAGATAAGAACCTTAAGAAAGGATTTATATTACTTATAGAGTACCTAGTACTCTTTATATTAAAGAAGAATAGAAAGAAGTAACTATATATTAACTATTAGAAACTTAATAATATTATTATTAAGAACTATTACCTATTACTACTTATTTCTAAGTTATATAACCTTTTATATGATACGAACTAGTTTATAGCCCTTAACTTTAATAGAGCTTATAACCTTATTTATATTAAGGAGGGCGAAGAATAGAAAATAGTATTTAGAATATAATATAGATACTTTAAAACGCGTATAATACCTTTTAGACTTATAAATATACTAGCTACCCTTTAAACTATAATTAATAAGATATTATAAGTATACTTTAATAGGTTTATTATAATATACCTTAATAATTTCCTTATTTTCTCTAAGACCCTAGAAGAATATAAGAAATATATATATAAAGTATTCTAATAACTATGATAGATACAACTTTTAATTAAGCTAGCTAAAACTGAATTTTACTAATAAGAAATTAAATTAATAGGATTTGTTATTATATTACAAATTACTTAGATATTAAAAGATGAAATAAAAGCTATTTATAACTAGCTTATACCTACTTATATCAAAGATGTATTATCTTTCTTAAGATGTATAAACGTCTATTCATAATATATTAAGAATTATATAGAAACTAATAAAACACTCCAAGACCTTATTAAGAAAGATAAGAATATTCTAATAGATTAAGGAATATTAATAAGACTTTAATAAGATTAAGTAACTAGTAGAATAAGATATTATACTCTCTATACTAGATCCTAATAAACTATTTAAACTTAAAACTAATACCTTAGATTTTACTATTGGTTATATAACTTAGATAATATAATATTAAAAATTACTTATAGCTAGTTACGTTTATATTAAAAAAGTATAATAAACTAGAACTTAATTACTAAATCTATGATAAAGAACTTATAGCTATTATTAAAGTATTTAAAGAATAGAGATTAAAACTATTAGGAACTTAATACCTAGTTAAGGTATATACTAATTATAAGAACTTTTTATATTTTATTACCTTAAAAAGTCTTAATAAATAATAAGTAAGATAATTAGAATTTCTATCTAAATTTAACTTTAAAATTACCTATAAAAAAGGAAAAAAGAATAATAGAGCTAATACCCTTAGCTAATAATTAGACTATAATATCCTAATATCTAAAGAAACTTAGATTACTTTAAAATAAGATAAAAATAGAAACCTTATACTAGCTATAAAGCTTCTAATAATAGCTTAGAAAGTTAGTATTTATATACCTAGATAAATAACCTCTAAAACTATTAGAAAAATCTATTTAGTACCTATATATAGATACTAAGTATTACGAAGATATAGAAACGTATTTAATAATATTATAATAAAACTACTATAAGACAGAAAGTAATAAATATTATTAAGGATTATAAAATCTATACTAAAAGCAAACTAAGTTAATATTAACCCTATAATAAGATTTAACTCATCTCTAAAGTAGTAGAGTAGTCTGTTTTACTTGACTTTAATATTAAATTACTTAAGTTAAAAGAACTAATAACTAAAACTAGATATAATATTATCTTAGTATTTATAGACTAACCTATAAAGTATATTTACTTTATACTCTATATAGAATCTAGTATTATAAAAAACCTTACGTATATATTCCTTAAAACTATTATTAGCTAACATAGAATACTAATAAAAATTATGTTTAATAGAGATAATGTAAAGGTATCGGGGGGCTAAGAGCCACGGTCAGGTCAAACTAATAGCAGAAGCACCTAAAAGGTAGGATTAGTATTATTACGCTACTTTTACTTACTTCCTCTAAGATCCTTTATTTCTAGCTTTTAGCGAGTATTCGCTAGGTCTTTGCTATAAGGGTTCTATGCCCTAGATCTATAGGCCTCTCTATCCCTTCGGCCTATATTAGCTGAAATATCTCTAGCTTCTCCGGTCTAGGTATCTAGTCCCTTATAATTATCCCCCTTCTAATTATAGTAGTCCCTACTATAAGATCGTATATTATAGGTCAGCCTTCTATTATTATCCTTCTTAGCTATCCGGGGTAGGTCCCGGTCTTTTACTTATTACTACTATTATCTAGCGTAGTAACTATCTGCTAAGTATTTACTAAAAGATAGTAGGGCCCTTAGAGTTATAGATATAATAGCTAAGCCTATAGTCCTATTCCTTATAGTTCTTCTCGTTTTAAGCCCTTTTATGCTCTCTATCCGGGCTATTCTAAAGGGATCCTATTATTTCCTTTTAAAAGAGAGTAATTATCCTTATAGTAGCTTCGTTTTTATTCTCCTGCTATTCGCCCTTTATCTAGCGAGTACTTTCTTATACTATACCCTTATAATAACTTCGTTTTTTATCCTATTATCCCCCTTCTAAACGGGCGTATTATAAGACTATTAAGTAGGTCGGATAGTAACTATTGCTACTAATTTACTACGTCTACCTCCTAGTAGGTAGCACCTGCTATAGTAAGTAACTATTAGTCTTTGCTATCCGAAGTTATATCTACCTTTATAATAGTTTAGCGAGGTCTCTTTAGCTATTTATAAAATAACGGCTTTTTCCCGCCCTAGGGTTAGTTCTTTTCCCTCCTTATTATATTATATTATTTAATAACTACTTTTATATTATCTAAGCCCTTTATTAAGCCTTTATAGACCCTTCCTATCTTTTAATACTTCCTTAAATATTATAAGCGCCGAGAGCCTTATTAGCCGACTCCTCGCTAAGTATAGCCCTACTAAGGCTGAACTTAGTAGTAGCAACTATTAGCATAATTAAGCAGGTAGTAGCAAACCCTGCGTTAGCTACGCGCTATAGCTCCCTAAGAATGCCTAGGTCGTCTGCACCTATTAATATAATAGTAATCGTATATATAAGTTATACTAGGTTCGTAGTATTAAGTGCTATAGGGTGAGTTTAGCGATCGTTCGGGGGAGGTATAGGCTAATTTTTCCTATTTCTAGATTCCTACTTATCTTATTAATACTACTTGTTTCTATTAGAACTAAGTTAAGTATTATATCTATATGATTGCTACTAGCTAGTATTAGTAGCGCGAGATCTTCTAAATCTTTATAGCTATAGAGCAGGGGCAGGAGCTTCTCTAACGCCTTTATAACTAGTTAGTAAACCCTGCTAGTCTTAAGTCTAGTTCTAAGAACTATAAGAACTAACTCCTCGCTATAGGTATTGAGGAGAGTGCAGCTTCGCATACCTAGGCGTATCTATAGGTTTCGCTTAAGGTAGGTTTCACCTTATAGTTAGTCTTACCCTTTTATTAGTCTAATATATATTTATAAGTAGCTCGCTAGGCTAAGGATAAGGTTTTAGTTAAGGAAATTATAATATAGCTTAATAATACTCTCCCTACTTACTTATATAATAAGACCTATATCTTTAAGTAGGCTACTTTTCTTAATAAGCTTATTAATATCCTAATAATATAGCTTTTAGAAAGCAATACCCATATATTTATACTACCTTTATAGGAGCCTTCGAAGGTTTAAGGTTCCTATATACTTTATAATACTTATTACTAAGCTCCTATTACTATCTTTAAAGTTATTAGTAGTAATCCCGCGCCTCGACTAAATTCTTAGAAGAAGGTTAGTAACGCCTTAGCAATAGCTTAGTAGTACTAGGTTTATAATAGCGAGGAGGATAAGTCCTTAGCTATAGAGGATAGTAACTCTAATAATGCTATAGAGAGCGATAGTTAGAGTAATAATAGTAGTACTACTAGCGATAGCTCTAAGGAGGAGAGCGAGGATAATAATAATAATAACGAGGATAATAATAATAATAATAAGTAGTAATACTAGCAGAACTTTAGCGAAGGTATAATAGACTTCTATAGTAATATAAGGTTAGATACCCATAGGGTTTATATTACTTTTATAAGGGGGGGTCTTCTCTTTAGCGTTTCAGCTATCTTATAGTTAATTAACTTTGCTTATTAATCTATACTACTCGTTATCCTACTTATAATATAATTTATGCTGCTATTTCTTAAATCTAGCGAGGATTTATAAAGCGTTTGCTAAGTATTCTTCAGGCTCCTAGGTATTATACTCTACTAGCTAGCCTTTCTATTTAACTAAATATAGGGGGCTTATTAGCACTTCCCTCTATAATATAATATCCTTAACTTCCTATTCCTTAGGGTCTTTTTTAAGGTCCGGGAGCTACCTCTTAGCAAGCTTTTAGCTATACTATAGCTTAAGTAGAGTAATAGAGAAGATATTATATGCTCTACTATACTTCTCCAGGAGTTATACTCTATAGGTATTAGGGCTTATAACTTCTATAACTAGTATAGGAATAAATCTTAGGGCGAGCTTTCGCTAACCCTTTGCAAAATAGAAGTTCTTTATTAAGAGTCTTATAATATCTCTAATATAGTATAATTACGCTTTTCTTCTAGCGTTCGCATTCTTAGCTTATACCTTAGTTATATATCGCTAGGTCTTAGCTATTCTTCGGTAAACCTCTATTAGCTTTTTAAGCCTTTTGTTAACCCCTTAGGTCCTAATCTTCACGTTTAGCAAGTAGTAGTTAACTATTCGAGGGTAGTATCCTATAAGGGCTTTAAATAGGGATATGCTAATAGTAGTATATTTGCTATTATTATATGAAAATTCGGCTTTAACTAATTACGTTGCCTATTAGTTGCGCGAGCCTTTACTAAACTTTATAAGATATATAGTTAAGGTCTAGTATATTCTTTTAGTCTAGCTATCCGTCTATAGATACTATGTAGTAGAGATACGCCCTTCTATATCTCAGGCCTTAGTCTAGTCTCGCTAGAACTAGCTAGTGATTAGTTTATTTCGGTTACTAATAATAACCTCTAGCGTGCTATATTAATACTCGATCTCTTAATATAGGATCCTCGCTAAACCTATAGCATCTAGTCGCTTAGTTATTACTAAGAACCGTGCTACTTTAGTTATCCGATATATAATTACTAGGATCGTATTATAAATAACTCCGTTATCTCAGCAACTTTCTAGTAAGCCGGTTAGGTAGTCTAAAGAAATCTATTAGAATAGGTATGCTAATAGTTCTAGTATTTATAGTAGCCCGTATAGCTTATGCTATAGTACGCGCGCCCCTTAGTAGCGCAGGCACTCGGCAACGTATCGCTATATATCCTCTATTAAATATAGCTAATAAAACTTTTATAAGATTAGCTTAGCTATCTTATTTACTCCTATATACCCTAATCTAGGCGTATTATAATAGTTCTTTAGGATTTTATAGCAGAGGGATCCCTCTTCTAGGATAATAAGTCTTCTTCTGAACTAAAGGATGTTATTCTTATTAACTTAGTATCCTTAGTATTCCCTAGTATCCTAGCAAACCTTGGCTATAATATCTCTATAGAAGGGGTCTTTAGCTTATAATCCTCTAACTATCTATTTAAGATCTACGCCTAGTTATAGCATATAAGCCGTTTTATCCTAAATAAGCTCCCTTATTATAGCACGTAGGATATACTATTCTAATATAGCAACCCCAGCTCCCCCTAAGTCCTCTGGCCTATCGCTATTCTCTCGTAGAGCAGTTAGCATAGTACCTATATATGCTTTCGTACGGGTAATAGCGCTAATATATATACTCGTATATAATAGCTTATTAGTACCTATTATAGGGTAGTACTAACTTAAGGGTGAGGATCCCTTAACCTTAGAGCTAGCCCTCTAGCAAGGTTCTTATATACTTCGCTAGATAGCTCGGGTATAAGTTCTCGTGATAGCTATAGTTCCTTTAAGCTTAGTAATATGCTAGTATATATTTACTAAAAGCTAGCTAATAAGCCTAAGTTTCTTTCTAAGGGTAGGAAGTATATTATCTACCTTAGTATCTTCTACTATATAGTTAGGGCGTTGCAATAGTCTATCTACTAGATTAATAACCCCCAACCTATACTAGATTTTAAAGTTAAATGCTAATAAGTAGTAAACCTATTACATAAGTCTTCTACAAATATCCTATGCAGGCATAGCGAGCACTCCTTTTAGTGCTATATAGTCTATAAGTATTATGAATTTCTTCGGGAGTCCTTATAAGTACTACACCTAGTAATCTAAACTTTTTATAATAGCAAGGAGTTCCTATTGCTCTATAGCCTAGCACCTCTCTATATCTAATAGCTTCCTTAACTAAAAGGCTACTAGGTACTAAACTATGCTATACTTCTATAAGAGCACGCTAGACGCTACTTAAGTAGATATATTAGTCTCAACCCTAGTTTCTAATACTAGGTTATAATATCTTAGTATTAGGTCTTTAGCGAATGCTCTCTAAAGTATCTCGAATATAGTCTATATCTCCCCTGTCTAGGCGAAGGCTCCCGACTTCATGCTATTCTAGCTTCCCTTGAGCGCGCTATTTATAGGGGCTATAATATAAGAATATCTTATAATAAACTTATAGTAAAAGTTATAAAAACTAAGGAATACTTAGATATCTCTAAAAGACTTTAGTACTAGCTATTTAGTAACTACTCGGACTCTATCTAGGTCTATTCTAATGCTACCTTAGGTAATATAGAACCCTAGAAAATCCACTTCTATCTAGTAGAAGTTATACTTCTTTAGTTTTATAAATAGCTTAGTAGCCCTTAGGTAGCATAAGATAGTATAGAGATCCTTAGTATACTATTCCCTTATATCTAAGTAGATTAGAATATTATCTAGGTATATAATATAATAGATATCTATAAGGTTAGTAAGTATTTAGTAAATATATACCTGAAAAGTTACTAAGGTATTTATAAGCCTAAATAGCATTATAATATACTTAAAATACCTATATCGCGTTCTAAATGCTATTTTCTACCTATTTGCTTTATTAATTATAATTTAGTAGTATGCCTTGCTTAAGTTAATCTTAGAAATAAACTTTGCTCTAGCAAATCTATCTAGAAGCTTGCTAATTAGTAGTAGAGGATAATAGTTCTTTATTATGATTTTATTTAATCCCCTATAGTCTATATATAGTTATAGGCTTCTATCCTTCTTAAGTATAAATAGCACTAGTGCTCCTGCGGAGCTAGTTAAGCAGTATATATAGCCTGCTGCCTCTATATCCTAGATATACTTAGCGAGTATTTATAACTACTCTACTAATATAGGATATATAGGTCTATATAGGGGTTCCTTGCTAGGTTTTAGTTCAATATAGTATACTACTCCCTTTAGCCTCGGAACTTTCTTTGTATTCCCCTTATTAAAAATATTAGCAAAGTCTTAAAGTTCCCTAGGAATCTTCTTCTCCTACTTATTAATTAGCAAGTCTTTGCCTAAGGATTTTATATCCTTCTTATTAAGGCTTATAGCACCTATTAGATATATAATATAAGCTTATTAGCTATTCTCTATAATCTCTTATATAATTGCTTCTAGCTTAGCGAGCGAGAAGGGTTTATATAACTAAGTGCGTATATAGGTATCTATATAGATACCTTCCTATCTTATTAAGTTATTAGATAGAAAGATATCTCCTGCTCCTTTAGGGCGAGGGCTTATAATAAAAGCCTAGTAAATCTTCTATAAGTAACCCCGACTATCTATAAGGAAGAATATAAGCTAGTAGACCTTGCCTATAGGTATAGGCCTTCCCTAGAAATCTACTAACTCAGGGGATATAATACTAGTAGCCTCCTTTAGTTAGAGCCTCTTAACGAGATCTTCTTATATAACGTCTACTACTATATAGGTATCTATATTAACCTCTAGTTTAACTTCGCTAGATACTCGGAGTGCTAATACCTATCCCTTAATAATCTATCCTACTAGAACTAAAGTGATTTCTAGTATAATACCCCTCGGGGTTATATCTATATTTACTTATTTCCCGAGTCTTTAGCGTTAGTTATATTAAGTATTATAATTATGCTTATCTTACCCTATCTTAGGTTTAGGTTCCGATTGCTATCTATTAGCTATGCATAGGGTTTAGTATAGTTAGGGGAGATATAGCTATACTTCTTATAATTATAGCATTAGGATCCCTAGGAGTTAGTAGATATACTACTAGCGCTAGGCGTTGCGCGAGTATCTACTAAGTAGTCGTTCCAGGATAGGGTCTCTAGGTAGCGATTCCTTAAGTCTATTAACCTAGGGGGTTATAAGCTGCTCTTATAAGGGCGGTTTAGAGAGCCCGAGTATAGTTGCTTATATAACTTAGAATAGCTAGCAGGCGTTCCCCTGCATCTCCCTTCCGTGATCTCCTATAATCTCTATATATATAGGGCGATAGTATATATATTAATATAGTTAATATCCTACTTAAAGAGTTCGTCCTTTAGGGTCCTAATAAGGCCCTAAAAGAAGGCGTACGCCTTTGTATTGCTTATACTCAGCTCGCTAAGCACTTAGTTAATAGACTCCTATCGAGCCTAATATATAATTAGTTTCTTATTATCCTTCTAATAGCACTATCTTAAAATATTATAGTAGTTCTACTCTTAGAGCTTGGGTACGATATACTACCCTCTTATAAAAATTCTAAAGTCTTCTTATTTAAGGTCTATCTAGTTCCCTAACTTATCTATAAGTATTTGCTAATAGTTCTGCTATTCTATTTATAAGGTATGCTCTATTATACTTAAAGCTTATTAGATATACTAGCTATTAGAGCAGCTAGGGCAGTGCTTATAAGCCTCTTTAACTATAACGAGCTAATCTTCTCTTATTATACTAGTAGATTTACTAGTAAGGCGCGCTATATTATAATTCGGGGGTTTTTTATAAACCTTAGGCGATCGCTTAGCAGGAGCTTAGTTGCTTAATATAGTAGCAATTAGCTCCTATTAGTTAGCTATTATAGTTATAATCTATCGTATTAGCACTTAGCTAGTTGCTTTATCTAGCCCTCTAGCTTAGGCTAGCCCGTTAGCTATAGCTATAGATATCTAGCCTATTAGCCTATCTAGTTTATAGGAAGGGGTTTTATATTCCCTATTCTCCCGTATATACTCGTTATCTATATAGCAAGCGTTTAGCATAGGTAGCCTGTTCTCTTCGGGGCCCCTAGCCTCGCTTAAAGTATAGCTTCTTACTTCTTTCCGTTAGCTTATATTATCCTCTGATTGCTCGCTAGGGTTAGCTTCCTTATATAGGTTTATATAAGCTATTTCGCTCCGCTCTTAGCAAATATTAGGTATAGGTTCTTTAGCCTAATTAGTAGGCGTTGCTCGGGTGCGTAGTATTATTATTATTACTAACTTTTCTAAAGTAGGGTAGAAGCAAAAGAATTATAAAGGTATTAGGGGATTAAGAGCTATAATTAGGTTAAACTAATAATAGAAGCATCTAAAAGGTAGGATTAGTTTTATTATATTACTTTTACTTGCTTCCTCTAAGATCCTTTATTTCTAGCCTTTAGCAAGTATTCGCTAGGTCTTTGCTATAAGGGTTCTATGCCCTAGACCTATAGGCCTCTCTATCCCTCCGGCTTATACTAGCCGAAGCGTCTCCAGCTTCTCCGGTCTGGGTATCCAGTCCCTTACAGATAAACTATTTATTTTAAATTTTCAGAGATCCCTAATCTTATAGCTTAGATCTAATTATAAACTCTCTATTACGTTTTATCTATAAACTAATACAAAAGCTAAATAAATTAACTAGATTCTAGAAACCTACTTATATTATTATATTAACTATAACTAAAACAATTAGATAATACCACTACTAATAGCTTAAGTTACTTATAATAGTATAATAAGAGAAGGTATAGAAGAATTATTATTCTACATTAACTATAGATTTAATCTAACTACTTATAGAGAACTATAATAAGGCCTAAGAATACTTAAAACTATAATAAGAATTAATAAAATTCAAAAGATATAGTAAGAACCCCCTAAAGACTTTAGATTTATATATAAATATATAGATAAATATACTAATAAGAAAGAAGTAAAGGGATTAACTCTAAAGGAGGGAGAGAGTATTTACTTTATATAATAAAATATTAAAACTAAATGACTAAGTAATAAATTAGATTATAAAAACTTAGACTATTTAAAATTGATAAGAAAATTTTCAATATTAACTATAAACTTTTATTACTAGATACTATAAGGTACTATTTAATGATTTATTTTTTACTTCTTAAACTAATACTTAAAGAATTATAAATAAATAACTTTACTATTATAGAATCTAGTAAATTAGAATATGAAGTTAAAGAAATTATGAATTGTATTAAAGATAAAAGTAAAATATAATAACTAGGTAAATGGAAAGAATATAGGTATAAAGAAAATATATAGGAACCTATAATAAACCTTAAGTATATATAAGATAAATTATAAACTTTTTAGGAATAATAACTATAGTACTACCCCTAAATAAAAACTATATTATACGTATATAGAAATAGTATTTAATTTATCTAGCCCTAACTTATTATTAGATTATAATAAACTAGTCGACCTAGAAATAAGAAACTACTCCTATACCTAGGAATACTAACTAACTAAGAATTATTACTAGAAAGGAAATTAGGTATAATAAGATTTTAATCCCCTAATACTAAATCTAAATCTATTATATTAAAACTACTTATTAAGTAGATCTCTAGGATTAGAGAGACTACTAGAGATTCCTCTTTACTTATTACCTCTTTACTCTTATTACCTCTTTACTTTTATAATAAAGAAATTTCTATTTTTATAAATAATCTAATTTTATTATTATTTCATTTAGTTCTACGTATACTTAATATAAAGCTATATACTTCTTCTATAAAACCTCTTCTTCTATAGACTTAATATCTTCTTAAGAAGAAGCTTTATTAAGTAAATAATTTATTAGTAAGATAATTAATATAATCTTAACATAAAATATAAAAGAGAACCTATAAGTATAAATTATATTTATTATTATATTATAAGAATAACTTTGATAAGTATACTTATTATAAACTTTAGTATTAAAAAGTATTTTATAATACTTCTTAGAAGAATAATAATAAGAATATAGTATTTCTATAATAATTCTATACTTAGTAATCTACAAAGCTTAACTTTGATAATAAAGAGTAGAAAGAGAGATTAATTTTTAAATATAACTTAATATAGTATTAATATTATAGAATATAATTAATAATTCCCTAACCTAGGAATAATAACCTAGTTATATTAATCTTAGAGATACCTAGTATTATAACCTACTAAGAATAGAAGGACTAAGGTAGCCCTATAGGCATATTAGCGCCTAGAAGATATTTATATATAGGATAATATAGGAGTAATAAGCCTTACTTAGTATAGAAGAGTTATAATATAATTTATATAATAATAAGATAAGGAAGTAATTAGTAGAGTATAATAGGAAATAATTATTAAGTAATTAGTCAGTAATATTAACTAATTATAATTATTATTATAAAAAGATAATTACTTAAAATAAAATAAAAGGATAACATAGGACTTATATATAGGATAGACTTAAGCCTAGCTTAAAGATAGACTTCTATAGATCTTTAGTAATTAACTTTATAATTATTCCTAGGATATTTTTAGCTTATCTTATATTATATATCCTTTTATAAAGGGTTATAACTAACTATTATAGCCTTTAACCCTAGATTTACCCTAGTAATATAGACTAGTAAGACTCTATTATTATTAAGTATTATCCCTTAGCTTCTATTAGTAGAAACCTACTATTAGATAGCTAACTATAATACTTATAATAAAATAGAGAGCTAGAGAAGAATATTCAACCTCTATTATACCTAACTATACTAACTCTATTACTCTATATTATACTAGTTTATAATATCAATACCGCTACTATATATAATACTACCTTCTATAAATGTTATTTCCTTTTTTAGGGGCATTTCCTAAGCAGCAGGGCTGCCTAAATGATTCGCTTAGCTTATAGGAAAGTCCCTAGGAAAATACAGCAAAGGCTGAGTCGGACCTTCTTAATATTATATTATCAAAGTCCAAGGTTGGATACACAAGGCAAGGCACCTATAATAAAACTGTTGTGGCTGGGCCTCTCCTTCTGTGGCTTTGTGGCTTTCTGAGGCAGTCAACCCCACCAGGATCTAGCACGTGATACCGCGACAAAGCAGCACCCCGACAAAGCGACACCGCGACGCGACACGGCAACGCGACAAGGCAACACCATACAGACTTAGGTCTTTCTACTCGCAACCAAGAAAAGCAAAAAGCGTTCTATTCACACCATCACACCACGACCGCTACCTCCCTCCTCATAATGCCAATAGCACCCCTATCATAATTGCAATACACAGGCAGTTCTATGCATGAAATTCTGCGGCAGCATCCTCGTGAAAGACTCTGGGTGCACCTATATTTTTGGACGTCACGCCACCTCACCCTGCTCAACTACGCTATCATCGACGCTACTGCCATCAACGTCCGTCCTTTGACCAGCACAAACCTCCTGCGCAAGAGACGTAGCAGCATGCAGGTGCAGGAGCTTTTGCCTTCCCTAGCAGCAGAACTAAATGGGTTCTCTGCTCCTTCTACTCCCCCCTAGTTGCCCCCAGTTACCAGCAATAGCAATGGCGCAACGAACCCGGACCATGCTAGGTGAGCCAAGCGTACTGCTCAGAGCCCCGCTGTGGTGGCCAGAGATGTGGCCCTGAGAAGCCTCCTAGAGAAGCAGCAGATAAATAGGCATCTCACAATCAAACAAATACGTTCGTCCCCCGCCTACTTCTACCTCCCTCTGGATTTTTTGTATAAAAAGGCAGTCTCAGCTAATGAAATCCCACGGATAATAGGAACAAAGTGTCTTTCCGCCTTAAAGAGCTCTCCGAGCCTCTCCCCTATTCCGTGTATGCCGATTCGCCTACCCCGGCGGGCCTATCTATCGTCTTCCTCGAGGCTAACGACCTTCGAGAACGCCATGCCACCATTCGCTTCTTGCCGCCATATAGCAAGCCGGGCCGCTCTCTCATCGATGTTCACTTCGCCCGATTCCGCAACATTTGTTCCTAGCAGGACCTATATATAGCCGCTGCTCTGATTATAACGGCCCAGGCTCAGCGCAAGGCCATGCGAATGCGGCCCCTCCCGCCGTCTCCAACGGGTGACGTTTTGCAGGCAGGCACTCTTCGCTTCCTCTTCTCCTTCTTCTTCTTGCATTACCCCCGCCCCCTCTATGACCTTTTCCTCAGCTCGTTTTTAGTTCCCAGACTAACCAATTTGTCTCGATTTGCAGGTCCGTTTGCTTCTCAGCGATATCCAGGACACGTCCGTCCTTCGAGTTTGCACGGTCAATATTTCCGACGCCTACCTCGACAAACTCATGCATCCCCACTTGCGCCCGCGACCGAACACGTCCGTACAGATCAGTGCAACCACAGTCCCGTATAAGCCGTGCCTGCCTTTCGAGCAGGATGCCGGACGACTGAGTGCTCGCCGCTAAAGGGAACGATGATAATGATAATAATAATGACGAGGTCCTACGTTTGTGCGTTATCTCGAGTATTTGGGTGGGTCTTGGAACAAGGCGTTCTGGTTCTAGCACATTTGATATAGCGGTTAGTTGTTAGCATCTTCTGCCAAATAAGTAGTACCAGGTTGTAGTCTTTTTGACCGGTGCTTGTTTTATTTGTTTACTATAATACCTGAAGGCTCGCCTTTAGCCGCTTATTTGTGACGAATATAATGACGTTTAATGCCACCCGTCCATACCGTATCTAGTCCATATTTTATCAAATCCCGAGAGTCCGGGTCGCTAAAAATAGCAAAGGGGACCAAAGTCTTCGACCTACGCCCCTACTACCGGCTACTAGCAAGCGTACTATCTTTACCTACTGATATCTCGCTATACTCTAGGCACGCTATCCGCTACCTACTAGAACCCTCATTCGCCAGGGACTGATACATATTCCCCCCTTCTATTAAGATATACACGCCGTCCACATACTTTATCCTCTGCTACTAAATGCGTTTATCTTCGTCCGCTGGTTTTGAGCGTTGGGATATGACTTGCTGCTATTAATACCTAAATCCGTCCCCGAAGCGATTATAACTGATCGATGTTAGGGTCTCTGCCTGCCTGTCTGGGGTCAAAGGGGCTAGAAGGAAGACATGAAAGTCTTCAATCGCTTGCAAAGCGTCGTCTTACTTATCACACATAACTTTGTCCACGCAACGAAGTAAATAGAGAGTCTCAGCTTAGGTGCATTCTGAACCTCAGCCTCGCCTTTCTCCGCAGTCCCGACTCGCCACTAATAGCTTCTCTGCGCTGCTATCAAGCGACACAATCCCTATGTCAATTGACGCCTATCCGCCTCAAACCTAGCCGCCAGCGTCGCTACGACATCCGCAGTAGGTGCGGACGCGGTTAAGAAGGACGCATAACAGAAGCGACATCGCTTGAAGGGCGGAAGAGTAAAACGGTCGAAGGCATCGTCAGACGGAGGTTTAATAGCAGTGATATAGGCATTATCGTGAATTCACCAACTCGGCAGTGCGTTGTCAAAGCGCCGTCGCTTTACTAGTCGTACTCGCTCGCGACTTAAATCAACAACATCGCCCGTCTTTCGCAAAGGCTGCTTAACTGACGTGGAGGTGGGCGGTTCAGGGCAGACCCCTCCCTGTCCAAGCGCGGGATAGGCTGGGCACATACAGTCTCGACATTAAGGCCTGAGTTGTCTCTCTTTTTTTCAAGGCCGGAATGCATGTCTGCGAGCTGAATACAGGCCTCTTTGGGAAGAATGGTATTAACTGATCCATCCTTCTAGTGCCTTTCGCCACCTATGTTCAGCCACATGGGAGTGTACTGATACATCCTTAAGGCTTTGATTGCGGACGGAATAGCGGATGGGGGAAAGGACTATCGCTCTGTGGGAGGCCGTTTCGGCTGGGATGTCACATACGGGTACAATGTACGGCCGGCTGCAAAAAAAAAGGGCGGCCGGCTGCAAAAGGGCGGCCGGCTGCAAAAGGGCGGCCGGCTGCAAAAGGGCGGCCGGCTGCAAAAGGGCGGCCGGCTGCAAAAGGGCGGCCGGCTGCAAAAGGGCGGCCG
>JAOQIF010001419.1:1542-18166 GCA_026260285.1 Colletotrichum sansevieriae
CTTATATTATAGCTTATATTATAGCTTATATTATAGCTTATATTATAGCTTATATTATAGCTTATATTATAGCTTATATTATAGCTTATATTATAGCTTATATTATAGCTTATATTATAGCTTATATTATAGCGCCCTCTAGTAACTACGTAGCTAATCAAACTACTATATAAAGCTTTACTCTAGCAGCTTATATTAAATCTTCTAGTAGAGGAAACCCCTATATATAAGCTTATACTAACTAGAATTAAATCCCTAAGGCCTTATATAAGAAGCTTTATAACTAGGGTGCTTATTTTATCTATAGTAATACTAGCTATACCTTATAGGATTACCCTTATCAGAAGGCTAGAGCTATTATAAGTATTACTAAGCTTATTAAAGCTATTAATACTTACTTAAAGCTAGTAGAAAAATAGAGCCCCTAGTAAAAGTAGACTCCCTACAAGGGGAGGACGAAAGAGATTAGTAATTAGTAATAATATTTTTACTTATAATAACTACTTAATAATAAACCGCTAGAGATAGAGTTAATTCTGGTTTATAATAGATATAGTATTTACTTTAGAGCCCTTCTTAATATAGAAGTAAATGGCTATACTTTTATAAATACTTATATAACCCCCTTACTAAGGGATTCTTATTATATTAAATATAATAAGCTATAGCGCCCTATCCTAGCTACTTAATTTAATATAGAGCTGTTAGATATTATAACTAAGGTATAAATAACTTATATATAAGTAGACTACTAAGAATTAATATAAATAACCCTCCTCTAAGTTAATATAGGGAGGTATGACTTTATTCTTAGCTACTTATAGTTTAATTACTATAATATTAATATAGATATATAATATTAGCGCTTATATTAGCTAAGTAATATCCCTATAGCTTAAGACCTCTTTTAAATAATTATATAAGATACTAAAGACCTCCTTTAACCTATTAAAATTAATATTAAGTATTAACTTAATATAGAACGCTATTAAGCTATATTTAAAGCTAAGGAATAACTATATAGTACCTAAAAGGCTATAAGAAGTAAGATAAAGACCCCTATAAAGAACCTATAGTAAAGCTATATACCTAAAGACTTAGGATATAATAATAACTTATAAAAAATAAGTATAGTACTAAAAGGAGTGCTAATAGCTAACTAGACTTAATAAATGCTATATTAGAAGCTTAAACCCCTTAGCCCTAAGGCTTAATAAGTAAAGAAAGACCTTAATATAATATTTATTAGCGCTATAGGGTTTAAGAGGAACCTAAAGAATGCTAATATTAAACTAAGCTTTATATCGCTATATAAGCTTAACTTAATAATTACTAATAGGAGGGAGATAGAGGAAAATAATATAAACCTGTAAGGGATTAGGATTACGGCGCCGAAGATTAGGATTATGGCGCCGGGTCTGCGCCGAGGTTTAACCGCATTAGTTAGCCGAGCCGAGCCGAGCCCTAAAAAGGGGCTCTGCACGCATAAGTAGCTAGAAGGGCTAACTTATCTTCTATAATATAACTACCCCCTACGTTACTACTGCTCTTTCCTTCCCTAGCCCGGCCTTTTATAGGCTATAACCCTTATAATTAGATAAGTTCTACCTAATCACACGGGCGGCCGGCTCCGGAATAAGCAGCAGTATAAGATCGGGCCTCCGCCTCTATACCCGATGAGGTAAGTAAAAATTTTGCTTCCAAAACTACGGGCCCTAACACAGCCCTTATCGCCAAACTTATTATAACTATTCGGCGCTAAGCCGACTAGAACGACGCGCTTATTCGGGCCCTATCTGCGCGCCCTATGCTAGTCTCTGAGACCTCCGAGACCCCAGCTTGCGAATATAAACGCCCTCTAGCATACCCTTATAGAACCCTCGCTAAAGATAATATACTAGCCTAAATCTATAATTAGCTAATAGCGATAGAAGATAGTAATACCCTCTAGCCCGGAGCCTCGAATACTAGAGATTCGATATATAATAGCTGCGCGCCGTAGCTACTACTATAGAGCAGCTATCAGATATATACCCGGAGCGGTTTGCAGAGCCCGTAGCACTATCAGCGCGAGTAGCTACTAACGAGTCTGCTCTAAAGAGGGCTCGTTTTAACCGCAGCAGCCCCGATACCCCGGGCAGCCCCTGCGAGAGGTATATGGATTATAGAGGATAGCGTCTTCGAGCTATATATATCAGAAGACGAATAGACTACTACCGCCGAGCCCTCAGGGTATTAGTAGGCAAAGCCCGCTAGCTGCAGGGAAAAGCCCGAAGCCGGGCAGAAGCCGTAGTAACTAGGTAAAAGACCCGAAGGCCTGGAAAAGACCGCACTATAGAGGGTTCGAATCCCCGCGCAGGCGTACAAAGCCCGCTAGCTATAGGGAAAAGCCCGAAGCCGGGTAGAAACCAGGTAACTAGGTGAAAGACCCGAAGGCCCGGAGACTGCACTATAGAGGGTTCGAATCCCCGCATAGGCATATAAAGCCCGCTAGCTATAGGGAAAAGCCCGAAGCCGGGTAGAAGCTGAGGTAACTAGGTGAAAGACCCGAAGGCCTAGAGACCGCACTATAGAGGGTTCGAATCCCCGCGCAGGCGTATAAAGCCTGCTAGCCGTAGGGAAAAGCCCGAAGCTAGGCGGAAGCTGAGGTAACTAGGTAAAAGACCCGAAGGCCCAGAGACCGCACTACAGAGGGTTCGAATCCCCGCGCAGGCGTATAAAGCCCGCTAGCTATAGGAAAAAGCCCGAAGCTAGGCGGAAGATAATAATAGAGCTGCTAAGTACCCGGGGGGCCTCTAGCAAAGCTATAGTAACTAGGTGAAAGACCTGAAGGCCCGGACCTGAGAGATATAAGAAGGACTAATCAGAAGCGCTATAGAGAGTTTAAATCCCCGTATAAGCAGGAGTTTTAGGGATTATTAGACTTAGAGACTAAGCCCTCTAGAGGGGGGGTAATTATAAGGGATTAGGATTATAGCGCTAAGCTAGCGCCGAACTAGCGCCGGGTCTGCGCCGAGGTTTAATTATATTAGTTAGCTAAGCCGAGCCGAGCCCTAAAAAGGGGCTCTATACGCATAAGTAGCTAGAAGGGCTAACTTATCTTCTATAATATAACTACCCCCAACGTTACTACTGCTCTTTCCTTCCCCGGCCCGGCCTTTTGTAGGCTATAACCCTCATAAAACCTATTAGAAGTTAATAAAGCTAAAAACTAGCGCTTAATTAAGAAGAGGCTCCTATTATACCTCTATGACTAGAAGCATTACTTTAATAAAATTACTAGTAATATATTACCTCCCTATTACCTCCCTATTACCCTTATAGTTACTAAATTAAACTAGAGCTAGGTGCTAAGGAGTAGTTAACTTCTCATTTACTATATAAGCAGTTACTCCTAGACCTTAAGGCTATTTAATAATACCTCCTAGATAATTTAAAAAAGGGATTTATTATACTAGGTAATATATTATTTATATCCCTTATACTATTTATCTAGAAAGCTAATAGATATTTATAGTTCTATATTAACTAGAGGAGATTAAGTAGATTTACTAAGAAGGATTAGTACTTTTTACCTTTAATTAATAAGATACTAAGCTAAATTAGCTAAGCTAAGCTATTGATAAAAATCAATATCTATTAGACGTTTTACTAGATCTATATATACCTTAACTTAGGAGACCTAATGACGTTTTATACTTAGTATAGCTCTTATAAATATAAAGTCCTATCCTTTAGGCTGTATAATAGCCTAGTAATATACTAATAGTATATAAATATGTAAGGGACTGGATACCCAGACCGGAGAAGCTGGAGACGCCTCGGCTAGTATAGGCTGAAGGGATAGAGAGGCCTATAGGTCTAGGGTATAGAACCCTTATAGTAAAGACTTAGCAAATACTCGCTAAAGGCTAGAAATAAAGGATCTTAGAAGAAGTAAGTAAAAGTAATATAATAATACTAATTCTACCTTTTAGGTGCTTCTATTATTAGTTTAACCTAACTATAGCTCTTAGCCCCTTAATACTTTTATAATTCTTTTGCTTCTACCCTGCTTTAGGAAGGTTAGTAATAATAATAATATTATATACCCGAGCAACGCCTACTAATTAGGCTAAAAACCCTATGCTTAATATTCGCTAAGAGTAGAGTGAAATAGCCCGTATAAACCTATATAAAGAAGCTAACCCTAGCGAGCAATTAGAGGATAATACGAGCTAATAAGGGGAGGTAAGAAGCTATGCTTTAAGCGAGGCTAGGAGCCCCGAAGAGAACGGGCTACCTATACTAAATACTCGCTATATAGATAATAAGTATATATAGGAAAATAGGGAATATAGGACCCCTTCCTATAGACTAGACGGGCTAACGGGCTAGACGTCTATAGCTATAGCTAATAGGCTAGCCTAAGCTAGAGGGCTAGATAAAGTAACTAGCTAAGTGCTAATATAATAGATTATAACTATAATAGCTAATTAGTATAAGCTAATTACTACTATATTAAGTAACTAAGCTCCTACTAAGCAATCGCCTAAGGTTTATAAAAAAAACCCGAATTATAATATAGCATACCTTATTAGCAAATCTACTAGTATAATAAGGGAAGATTAGCTCGTTATGGTTAAAGAGGCTTATAAGCATTGCCCTAGCTGCTCTAATAGCTAGTATATCTAATAGGCTTTGAGTATAATAGAGCATACCCTATAAATAGAATAACGGATTTATTAGCAAATACTTATAGATAAATCGGGGAACTAGATCGACCCTAAATAGGAAGACTTTAGAATTTTTATAAGAGGGTAGTATATCGCGCCTAAGCTCTAAGAGTAGAACTACTATAATACTTTAAGATAGTGCTATTAAAAGGATAATAAGAAACTAATTATATATTAGGCTTAATAGGAGTCTATTAACTAAGTACTTAGCGAGCTAAGTATAGGTAATATAAAGGCATATGCCTTGTTTTAGGGCCTTATTAGGACCCTAAAGGATAAACTCTTTAAGTAGGATATTAACCGTACTAATGCGCATACTACTACCCTATATATATAGAGATTATAGGAAATTATAGAAGGGAGACGCGGGGGAATATCTGCTAGCTATTCTAAGTTATATAAGTAACTATATTTAGGCTCTCTAGACTGCCCTTATAAGAGCGGCTTATAACCTCCTAGGTCGATAGGCTCAAGGGATTGCTACCTAGAGACCCCATCCTAGAATAACTACTTAGTAGATACTCGCATAACGCCTAGCGCTAGTAGTACGTCTACTAACTCCTAGGGACCCTAATGCTATAACTATAAGAAGTATAGCTATATCTCCCCTAACTATACTAAAACCTATGCGCAGCTAATAGATAGTAACTAGAACCTAAACCTAAGATAGGGCGGGATAAGCGTAATTATAATACTTAGTATAACTAATACTAAAGACTCGGGAAACGAGTAGGTATAGATATAACCCTAAGGAGTATTACGCTAGAAATCACCTTAGTTCTAATAAGATAAACTATTAAGGGATAGGTATTAGCGCTCCGAGCATCTAGCGAAGTTAAACTAGAGGTTAATATAGATACTTATATAGTAGTAGATATTATATAAGAAGATCTTATTAAGAGGCTCTAACTAAAGGAGGCTACTAGTATTATAGCCCCTAAATTAGTAGATTTCTAGGGAAGGCCTATGCTTATAGGTAAGGTCTACTAGCTTATATTCTTCCTTATAGATAGTTAGTGTTACTTATAGAAGATTCGCTAGGCTTTTATTATAAGCCCTCGCCCTAAAGGAGTAAGAGATATCCTTCTATCTAATAACTTAATAAGATAGGAAGGTATCTATATAAATACCTATATATATACCTAGTTATATAAGCCCCTCTTGCTTACTAAGCTAGAAGTAATTATTTAAGAGATTATAGAGAATAGCTAATAAGCTTATATTATATATCTAATAGGTGCTATAAGCCCTAATAAGAAGGATATAGAGTCCTTAGGCGAAGATTCGCTAGATAATAAGCAGGAGAAGAAGATTCCTAGGGAACTTTAAGATTTTACTAACGTTTTTAATAAGGAGAATATAAAGAAAGTTCTAAGGCTAAAGGGAGTAGTATACTATATTAAACTAAAACCTAGCAAGGAACCCCTATATAGACCTATATACCCTATATTAGCAGAGTAGTGCAAACGCTCGCTAAGTATATCTAGGATATAGAGGCGGCAGGATATATATACTACTTAACTAGCTCCGCGGAAGTACTAGTACTATTTATACCTAAGAAGGATAGAAGCTTATAACTATATATAGATTATAGGGGATTAAATAAAATTATCATAAAGAACCGTTATCCTCTGCTACTAATTAGCAAGCTTCTAGATAGACTTACTAGAGCAAAGTTTATTTCTAAGATTAACTTAAGCGAGATATACTATTGAATTATAATTAATAAAGCAGATAGGTAGAAAATAGCATTTAGAATGCGATATAGGTACTTTAAGTATACTATAATACTATTTAGGCTTATAAATACCCTAGCAACTTTTCAGGCGTATATTTACTAAATACTCGCTAACTTTTTAAATACCTATTATATTATATATCTAGATAATATTCTAATCTCTTAGATATAAGGGAATAGCATACTAAGGACCTCTATGCTATCCTATACTACCTAAGGGCTGCTAAGCTATTTATAAAACTAAAGAAGTATAACTTCTACTAAATAGAAGTAGATTTTCTAGGGTTCTATATTACCTAAGATAGTATTAGAATAGGCCTAGATAGAGTCTGAGTAGTTACTAAATAGCTAGTACTAAAGTCTTTTAGAGATATCTAAGTATTCCTTAGTTTTCATAACTTTTATTATAAGTTTATTATAAGATATTCTTATATTATAACCCCTATAAATAGCATACTCAAGGGAAGCTAGAATAGCACGAAGTCGGGAGCCTTCGCCTAGATAGGGGAGATATAGACCATATTTGAGATACTTTAGAGAGTATTTACTAAAGCCCTAATACTAAGATATTATAACTTAGCATTAGAAACTAGGGTTAAGATTAATATATCTACTTAGGTAGTATTTAATATACTCTTATAGAAGCATAGCATGATTTAGCACCCTATAGCCTTCTAGTTAAGGAAGCTCTTAGATATCGAGAGGCGCTAGGCTATAGGGTAATAGGAACTCCTTGCTATTATAAAAAGTTTAGATTACTAGGTATTATATCTATAAGGACTCCCTGAGAAATTCGTAGTACTTATAGACTATATAGCGCTAAAAGGAGTGCTTGCTACGCCTGTATAGGATATTTGCAGAAGACTTGCGCAATAGGTTTACTACTTATTAGCATTTAATTTTAAAATCTAGTATAAGTCGAGGGTTACTAATCTAGTAGATAGACTATTATAACGCCCTAAGTATATAGTAGAAGATACTAAGGTAGATAATATACTTCCTACCCTTAGAAAAAAAACTTAGGCTTATTAGCTAGCTTTTAGTAAATATTCGCTAGTATATTACTAAGCTTAAAGGAACTATAGCTATTATAAGAACTTATACCCGAGCCGTCTAGCGAAGCATATAAGAACCTTGCTAGAGGGCTAGCTCTAAGGTTAAGGGATCCTTACCCTTAAGTTAGTACTACCCTACGATAGGTACTAATAAGCTACTATATATAAGTATATATATTATCGCTATTACCTATACGAAAGTATATATAGGTACTACGCTAACTACTCCACGAGAGAATAGCAATAGGCTAGAGGACTCAGGGGGAGCTAGCGTTATTATACTAGAATAGTATATCCTATGTGCTATAATAAGGGAGCTTATTCAGGATAAAATAGCTTATATGCTATAACTAGGCGTAGATCTTAAATAGATAGTTAGAGGACTATAGGCTAAAGACCCCTTCTATAGAGATATTATAGCTAAGGTTTACTAGGATACTAGGGAATATTAAGGATACTAAGTTAATAAGAATAATATCCTTTGGTTTAGAAGAAGACTTATTATCCTAGAAGAGGGATCCCTCTGCTATAAAATCCTAAAGAACTATTATAATATGCTTAGATCAGGGTATATAGAAGTAAATAAGATAGCTAACCTAATCTTGCGAAAGTTTTATTAGCTATATTTAATAGAGGATATATAGCAATATATCGCTAAGTACCCGCGCTACTAAGGGGTGCATATACTATAGCATAAGCTATATAGGCTACTATAAATACTAGAACTACTAGTATACCTATTCTAATAGATTTCTTTAGACTTCTTAACTAGCTTACTAGAAAGTTACTAAGATAATAGAGTTACTTATAATATAATCCTAGTAATTATATATTAGATAACTAAAGTAGTATAGTTCTTAGCGATAACTAAGCGGCTAGATGCTGCAGGTTTAGCGAGGATCCTATATTAAGAGATTAAGTGCTAATATAGCACGCCTAAGGCTATTATTAGTAACTAAGATAAACTAATTACTAGCTAGTTCTAGCGAGACTAGATTAAGGCCTAAGATATAGAAGGGCGTATCTCTACTATATAATATCTATAGATAGATAGCTAGACTAAAAGAACGTACTAAACCTTAACTATATATCTTATAAAGTTTAGCGAAGGCTTGTATAACTAATAGGCAATATAATTAGTTAAAGCTGAATTTTTATATAATAATAGCAAATATGCTACTATTAGTATATCCCTATTTAAAGCCCTTATAGGATACTACCCTCGAATAGTTAACTACTACTTGCTAAATATGAAGATTAGGACCTAAGGGGTTGATAAAAGGCTTAAGAAGCTAATAGAGGTTTGCTAAAGAATAGCTAAGACTTAGTAATATATTATAAAGATATAAGCTAAGAATATAAATACTAGAAGAAAAGCGTAATTATATAATATTAGAGACGTTATAAGACTCTTAATAAAGAACTTCTATTTTATAAAGGGTTAGCAAAAGCTTGCCCTAAGATTTATTCCTATGCTAGTTATAGAAGTTATAAGCTCTAATACTTATAGAGTATAACTTCTAGAGAAGTATAGCAGAGCGTATAATATCTTCTCTATCGCTCTACTTAAGCTATAATATAGCTAAAAGCTTATTAAGGAGTAGCTCCTAGACCTTAAAGAAAACCCTGAGGAATAGGAAGTTAAGGATATTATATTATAGAGGGAAGCGCTAATAAGCCCCCTATATTTAGTTAAATAGAAAGGCTAGCTAGTAGAGTATAATACCTTGGAGCCTGAAGAATACTTAGCGAATGCTTTGCAAATCCTCGCTAGATTTAAGAAATAGTAGCATAAGTCGTATTATAAGTAGGATAATAAGTAGTATAGATTAATAAGAAAAGTTAATTAACTATAAGATAGCTGAAATACTAAGAGAAGATCCCCCCTATAAAAGCAATATAAACCCTATAGGTATCTAACCTTATACTACTATAGAATTCTACTATACCTTCGCTAAAGTTCTGCTAGTACTACTACTTATCGTTATTATTATTACCCTCGTTATTATTATTATTATCCTCGCTCTCCTCCTCCGAGCTATTGCTAGTAATATTACTATTACTACTCTAACTATCGCTCTCTATAGTATTATTAGAGTTGCTATCCTCTATAGCTAAGGACTCATCCTCCTCGCTACTATGAACCTAATCCTACGAAGCTATTACTAAGTCGTTACTAACCTTCTCATAAGAATTAGATCGAGGTATAGGGCTATTACTAATAACCTCGAAGATAGTAATAAGAGCTTATTAATAAGTATTATAAAGCATATAGGAACTTTAGACCTTCGAAGGCTCCTATAAAGGAAGCGTAGATATATAGGTATTGCTCTTCGAAAGCTATATTATTATGATATTAGTAAGCTTATTGAGAAAGGTAGCCTATTTAAAGATATAAGTCTTATTATATAAATAAGTAGGGAGAGTATTATTAAGCTATATTATAATCTCCTTAACTAGAACCTTATCCTTAGCCTAGCGAGCTACTTATAAATATATATATCAGATTAATAAAAGGGTAAGACTAATTATAAGGTGAAACCTACCTTAAGCGAAACCTATAGATATACCTAGGTATATAAAGCTATACTCTCCTTAATACCTATAGCGAGGAGTTAGTTCTTATAGTTCTTAGAACTAGGCTTAAGACTAGCAGGGTTTACTAACTAGTTATAAAGGCGTTAGAGAAGCTCTTACCCCTGCTCTATAGCTATAAAAATATAGAAGATCTCGCGCTACTAATACTAGCTAGTAGTAATTACATAAATATAACGCTTAACCTAGTTCTAATAGAAACGAGTAGTACTAATCAGATAAGTAGGAATCTAGAAATAGGAAAAGTTAGCCTATACCTTCCCTAAATAATTACTAAACTTACCCTATAGTACTTAATACTACGAACTCGGTATAACTTATATATATAATTACTATTATATTAATAGGCATAAATAACCTAGGTATTCTTAGGGAGCTATAGCGCGCAGCTAACGCAGGGTTCGCTGCTACCCGCCTGCTTATACTAATAGTTGCTATTACTAAGTTCGGCCTTAGTAGGGCTATACTTAGCGAGGAGTTAGCTAATAAGGCTCTTATCGCTTATAATATTTAAGGAAGTATTAAAAGATAAGAAGGGTCTATAAAGGCTCGATAAAGGGCTTAGATAATATAAAAGTAGTTATTAAATAGTATAGTATAATAAGGAGGGAAAAGAACTAACCCTATGGCGGGAAAAAGCTATTATTTTATAAATAGCTAAAGAGACCTCGCTAAACTATTGCAAAGGTAGATATAACTTTAGATAGCAAAGAATAGCAATTACTTACTATAGTAGGTGCTACTTACTAGGAGGTAGATATAGTAAATTAGTAGTAATAGTTACTATTTAACCTATTTAATAGCCTTGTAATACGCCTATTTAGAAGGGGGATAATAGGATAAAAAACGAAGTTATTATAAGGGTATAATATAAGAAAGTACTCGCTAGATAAAGGGCGAATAGCAGGAGAATAAAAACGAAGTTATTATAAGGATAACTACTCTCTTTCGAAAGGAAATAATAGGATCCCTTTAGAATAGCCCGGATAGAGAGCATAAAAGAGCCTAAAAGGAGAGGAACTATAAGGAATAGGACTATAAGCTTAGCTATTATATCTAAAACTCTAAGGGCCCTACTATCTTTTAGCAAATACTTAGCAGATAGTTACTATACTAGATAATAGTAGTAATAAGTAAAGGACTAGGACTTACCCCGGATAGCTAAGAAGGATAATAATAGAGGGCTAACCTATAATACCCGATCTTATAGTAGGGATTACTATAATTAGAAGGGGGGTAATTATAAGGGACTAGATACCTAGACTAGAGAAGCTAGAGATACCTCAGCTAGTATAAGCTAAAGGGATAGAGAGGCCTATAGGTCTAGAGCATAGAACCCTTATAGCGAAGACCTAGTAAATACTTACTAAAGGCTAGAAATAAAGGATCTTAGAAGAAGTAGGCAAAAGTAGTATAATAATACTAATCCTACCTTTTAGGTGCTTCTGCTATTATTTTGACCTGACCGTGGCTCTTAGCCCCTCGATACCTTTATAAAATAATACTCTTATAGAATACCTAGATAATTTCTATATAGTATATATAGATAATATCCTAGTTTACTTAGAAGACCCCTCTAGTATAAGGAGTATATTAAGAAGGTCCTTAACTAGCTATACTAAGTAGGGCTTTAGGCTAATTTTAATTAAGAGATATAAATTTAATATAACTATAATATACTACCTTAGGTTTATCATTACTACTAAAGAGATTAGCCCTAACCCTAAGAAAGTTTTTATATTAAAAGACTAGTAATTAGTAACTATAGGATATAGCATCTAGTTCTTCCTAGGGTTTTATAACTTCTATTATTGATTTATTATAAATTATAAAAAGATCGCTTAGCTACTTACTAAGCTTATAGCTAAAGACGCCCAGTTTAACTTTAATAATAAATATATAGTAGTATTTATAATATTAAAGGAGGCCCTAATATTAGCTCCTATCTTATACTATTAGAAGCCTAAGCTACTAACCCGAGTTAAGATAAATACCTCTAAATCTATTTGTATTACTACCCTCCTCTAATAGTAAACTAATAATAGTTTATATTACTTAGTAGCCTATTTCTTAAAAACTATATTATTAACTAAGATAAATTACTCTAATTATAACTATAAGATAATAGTAATTATCCTAGTATCAAAAGAATAGCGAGTAGAACTCTCTACAATTACCTAGCGCTTCGAGGTTATTATAAACTACTAACTACTACTCTACTTTATAACTAAATAGCTTCTAAATTTTTACTAAGCTTATTATTTAGATACTTTAATAGGCTTTAACTTCTATATTTAGTACTACCTAGGGTATAAAAACGTACTAGCTAATACCCTCCTATAGAAGAAGAAGGATCTCTAAACCTAATAAGCTATTTATACATTAGATTATACTTAGGTATTACTACTACCTACTTACCTATCCCTAGGGGTTATAAATAAGCTACGCTAGCTACTAAAAGCTACCCTAAGTAGCTCTATAGCTACTATTAACGCCCTAGAGCTAGAGGATAAGCTAAGAGGCTACCTCCAGTTAAATAGATCTTTTAGTTAAATTATAAACCTAATATATTATCGCTTTAAGCGCTAAGATTTTACTAAAAAGAAGCGCTAGAGGGTATATAATAGGCTTTTAATTATAAATAAAAAACTTATAATACTAGAAGAAGAGAACCTATATATAAAGCTAATATATAAAGCCTATATTTAGAAGCTTATAATATACCTAGGGTAGAATAAGACTATTAAGCTTCTAAAATAATACTATTACTAGCCCCTGTTAACTACTAATATTAAATAATATATTTATAACTATTATACCTATTATTAGGCTTAGAAGCTAAGAGATAAGCCCCTAAGTAAGTTAAAACCCCTATTAATATTAGATTACCCCTAGGAATATATTATAATAGACTTTATATTATATCTACTTAATTAATATAGGTATAATAATATATTTATAGTAATAAATTACTTATTAAAGAAGATAGTCTCGCTTCCTTATTATAAGACTATTACAGCGCGGGACCTCGCCTAGCTATATTATACTTATATCCTCTAGTATACTAAGTTCCCTATTATAATTACATCTAATAGGGGCCCTTAGTTTCCTTCTAACTTCTAGAATAAGCTCTATAAGATTAATAATATAACTATATGATTAAGTATAGTAGGCTATATAGAGAGACTAATAAATATATAGAAATTCTTAATTAATACTTAACTTAGCACCTCTACTTATAAATAAACTAGTTCTAGAATACCTAGAGCGAAATACTCCCTATTATAAATTTTACCTAAGTAGTATTACTAAATAATACTATAGGGCTTATACCATTTAAGATTAAATAAGGGCGTTTACTATAGATAAGTTTTAACTAGGATTAGTATATATAAAGGTTCTTAATAATAAAGGAAAAGATTAACTAGTGTAATACCTAGTAGCTAATATAGAACCTCTATAGTATTTAGGATATTACTAAAGGAAATATAGCTATAGCCTAATAACGCTATACTTATGCTATAAACCGCTATTACTAACTTAATAACCTAGCTATAAGAGACTCTATATATATATTAATAGAGTGATAGCGCTAGGAAAATTCCTTAAAGCTATCTATACTATAGGATAAGCTATAGCTAATTAAGGCTACTAGTTCTAGGGGTATTTAGGTGCTTAACCTACTAAAGGAATATAATTATTACTTAGTATTCTATCCTAGTAAGCTCTAAAAGGCTACGAGAGACCCTCTACTAGGAATAGTTATAATATCGCGCTAACTAGAAGAGCTATAACTATAACCCTACTTAGTATAATACTAAGAGGTTTAAGCACCCTCTAATAGCGCTATAGGACTTTTATATTACTAACCTAGCTACTATAAGACCGCTAAAGTACCTCTTAGCCTAGCTCCTAGTCGCTGCTTAAGAAAAAGACCCTATTACTATAGATAATAATAACGCCCTAGTATAACTACTAGGCAAAGGGATACTATTTAGGGGAAAACTTTATATATATAGTAATTAATTACTATAGATAGTAATACTAGTAAAGGGGGGGTAATATTACAGCGCTGGGCTAGGGCTACGCCAGCCTATAGCTAGACTTTCCCTTCTTTAACGTAGAATCCACTTAATATAGCGTAATTGAAGTATATTAACCTTTGCCTATTCGCTATTTATAATAATAGAGAAATCTCTTATTCTCTTTTTTTTACTTTCTTTTTATTTTCTTTTTCTTATAACTTATTATAAGTTATTATAGATTACTATATATTATTATGAGGCATTAAAATATATTCTGAGAGAATAGAGACTTTTTATATTAATATCATAGCCTGTAGCTACTATATCGTAATTTTACCTACTTAAGTATAATAGACCTTCTAACTCCGCGCCTGTCTATTATATATAGCCTTTAGTTACGTAATCTTACTAACTACCTCTCCTAACTATAGCCACACTTATATATACCTATAGCCTTATAATCTTTAACTTTATATTAATAATAACATGGTTTTTAATTTAAATTAAAAAACTATTAACTTGTCCTCTTATATACTACCTATACTACTAATACTACCTCTATTACCGCTTTATTTACTAGCTATACTATTATTAGTAACGCTCTCTCTATATTATAGTTAGTATAAGCTATACTTACTAAACCCTAATAAGCTACCTCTACCTTAGTAATATAGAGGACTTACTTAAAAAAGGGCTATCTATAGGGTATATAATAACCTATTAAACTTCTATTACTAAGTTTACTTACTTAGCTATAATATAATAGCATACTATAAAGTCCCCTATAGGGGTATTAAAGCGAGCCCTCTTAAGGGCTATGCTAATGATATACTCTCTATATATTGTAGAATAGTTATCAAAGGAGTAGGTTTTATTAATCGTATTAATACTAAACTCTTTAGCGATCCCTTGCGCGTTATTTATACTAAAGGGCGTGCCTCGCTTAGGCTTAGCGTACTTATATATAGGGTCTAGTGCTAATATAGTTAAGATATAATAGGATTCGTTATAGGTTATAGGTATACCTAGGACTTCGTGGATAGGGATAAGGAAGAGGGAGAGGTACAAGGCCCTGCTTATAATAGAGCTTCTTATACTTCTAGCTATAAGAACCTCTGAGGAGAGACCTCTTTAGTTAAGGAGTTATCTCCTATATAATAGTATTTGCCTCGCTAGAAGGTTAACTTTTTAGGTTAAGGAGTTATTTTAAATAGTAGCTTTTACCTTACTAGAAGGTTTAGCGAGGGCGTTACTTCGAGAGCCTTAGTAGCCTATTTAGCTCTAATATAATTAGCCCTAGTATAGCGCGTATCTAACTTTATATAGTAATATTTAGAGTGTTTGCTTCTAAGTAGGAATATATAGGGTTCTTATATTATTTTCTTTAACTAGTAGAGGGTATAGGTTAAAATACTTATATAATATTTCCTAAATTATACCTACGAACCAGGTGAATTTATTATAGTCTTTTTGCGAAGGGGTTATAGTATAATTCCGAACTTAATATTATTATAATTAGAAAAAGTAATTTTATCTAGCTTTTACTTTATATTATACTATAAGGATATATACTTTATATTCTGAGTAATATCTTATATTACTAAATACTAATAAAAACTCTTTATAAACTCTTAATAAACTATAATAAATACTCTTTATAAATACTCTTTTCTAGAGCATAATATACTATTTCTATTATGAATACCTTGAGTTCTTAAGGAATAAAATAAATAAAACAAGCTAGCTTAACAACCTAACCTTAATAACTTAATAACTCTTATAACATAATACCTATACATATATATATATTACAGAGCTATATAATAGCTTAAATAATATTATGATAATAATAATGAAATAATAAAATAATAATACTTTAATACTTTAGAATTCTATATAAAATCATATATACGTTATACCTATATACTTCCTAACAAGGAAATATTTCTTATAGCTTCCTCCATATAACTATATAAAGTAGGCACGGATTACTTAGTGATCTAAGCGTAACTGCTTACATAATTAGCCGCTTTTGCACTTATATTTCAGAATAATTCAGCCGCTTACGCCTCTTAGGAGCAATTAGAACTTAGAGAATACAACATCATTAAGAACATCCTTTAACATCAGTTCCTATATTACTTTCTATGTGATTCTATGCTATATTATGCTGGATTTATCGAGAATTTCCCTGGATATTATCGCGCTCTAATATCCGGGCCTTCCGAGCTACTAATATCTCCCATGAGATCTTACATATACTAAACGTACAGTACTCTCTTGTTTCCTCTTATTGTATATTAAATCATTATAAAGAAAGTTATTCTCTCTTATAGTTATAAGAGATAAAGAGAGTATATCTTTATGTATATTAATATTAGTAGAAAATATTCCCCTATTTTGAGTATTATTCTTCTGATTAAGAGGCATTATTTATTATTATTATTATTATTATTATTATTATTATTATTATTATTATTATTATTATTATTATTA
>JAOQIF010000142.1:0-123032 GCA_026260285.1 Colletotrichum sansevieriae
TACGCCGGAGTCCAGCGCTGCGGCTCAGTCAACGACCGTTGCCGAGACTACCGTTGCGAACCAGTCGTCCACTACGCCGGAGTCCAGCGCTGCGGCTCAGTCAACGACCGTTGCCGAGACTACCGTTGCATCCCAGTCGTCCACTACGCCGGAGTCCAGCTCTGCGGCTCAGTCATCGACCGTTGCCGAGACTACCGCTGCGAACCAGTCGTCCACTACGCCGAAGTCCAGCGCTGCGGCTCAATCATCGGCCACTGAGACCACAGCTGCCATTAGCAGTGCCGCCGAATCCACCCCGGCGCCCACGACTGAGGCCAACTCGTCCCAGCCGACGGACGCTGCTCGCGTCTCCAGCAACTCCGAAACCAGCACCGTTGTGCCCGTGACTTCTGAGGCTCTCGCTAGCTCTACTGTCCCTGCTAGCTCGGAGGTTGTCAACACCAGCACCCGGGCTGCTCCCACCAGCGAGACCGTTTCTAGCTCTGTGCCAGAGACTACGGCGTTTGTCTCCTCGTCCGGCATTCTTCTGGCCCCTACCGGTGTTGTGACCCAGTCTTCAAGCGCCGCAGAGTCGAAGACATCCAGCAGCCAGCCCGAGTCTACCTCGATTCCCGAGGAGAAGGTGTCTAGCAGTGCTGCCGTCTCCAGCGCCGCTTCCAACGTCAACGCTACCGAGCCTGCTGTCACGACTTCGGACGCTTCTGCCTCCCTGCCCGCTCAGATCACGACTACTGCTGTTGCTCAATCGACTTCGCCTGCCGAGAATGCCTCAACCGATGCGACCATCTCTGCTACAAGCCAGCCGACGTCTGTTGCTACTTCTGAGGTCAGCCAGACCACGAAGCCTACCAACCCTCTGGAGCCCATTGTTTCGTTCATCTCGAGCGAACTCCCGGTTATCAACGCTACTTCCGCCGAAACTCCTGTTGTCTCGTCCTCCGCCGGTTCATCTAATGGTCACGTCCCGACTCCCACTGCTCTCCCGTCTCCGACTGATCCTACCACCACCCTCGCCACCCCGACGAGTGAGCCCCTGGTGAACGTCACCTCGGCTGTCGAGATCTCAACCGAGCCTACCACTTCGCTCCCTGTTCCCAGCGAGCCTGTGGCTAACATCACCTCCCCCACCGAGATCCCGGTTTCGGTTCCCACGACGGTCCTTTCTTCCACTGAGGGGGTCATCAACTCGACCTTGACGGATCTTCCTGTGGAACAGACAACCACCAGAAAGCCGGTGACCCTTACCGACAGCTCTTTCACCTCCGCTCCCACCACTACTGAGACCGGCTCTGTGGAGCCCATTCCGGTCAACACCACGTCAACTGAGCCCCCGGTCAGCACTGGCGCCCCTAGCACCACCGTGCTCCCTACTTCCGTGACTTCCGTTACCAACACGACCGAGCCTGAGACCACGGCTTCCATCCCAGCCACGACTGCTTCTATCCCGCCGACCACCATTGCCAACGAGACGGCCCCTGTGACTGAGACTTCCGTCCCTGTCATCACTCAGTCTACTACCGAGCTTCCGGTGACCCCGACTACCGTTCCCATCAACACGACTGTGGTCCCTTCAGACGTGATCGAGACTACGCCCACGGTTTCTATCCCGCCTACCACGATAATCCCCGTGATCACCAGCATCCCTGCTACCGCCACGATTACCGACTCAGAGTCTTGGCTCCCGACCACGATCATTGTGGAGCAGTCCACGTCCATCAGCACGCCTACCGAAGCTCTGGCTCCTACCACGACGGCTCCTTTGCCCTCAGACCTGCCCAAGGTTATCAGCCCTCCTGACCCGAACGTTGAGAAGCCCAAGGATTCCATGCTTCTGCAAATTGGTTTCTTGCACGGCGAAAACTACCAGCACGTCAGCAAGAACCCTAACGCCGCTGCCCAGATTTTCAGCTGTCTTCCTAAGGCTTTGGCCGATGCCGCTGGCCTCGGTCTTTCTCAGATCAAGATGCAGAAGCTCGTTCCTTACGATACTTCTCAAACTCTCGGCTACATCACCACGCTCGCTAGGTTCTACTACCCCACGAGTATGGTTGATAGGCTGCGCATGGACATAAAGATCCCCAACTCTGCCATCTATAATAACCCTGACCAGCTTGTCTTCAACCTCACCCAGAACATTAACCCTGCCATTGAGATCATTCCTGGTCTTGAGGATGACCCCGACGCCACCGGCGAGAGCGGCTCCTCTTCCACCGATCCTGCCAACCCCAATGATCCCTTCAACAATGACAACAACCAGCAGACCCCTATTCAGAAGGGTACTGCCGCTGCCATTGGCATTGGTGCTGTCGGTGTTGCTGCTGCGTACGGCGCCGCCATGTTTATCATAGCTCGTCGCTACAAGCAGAAGAAGCAGGCACACCGTCGCGCTAACTCCCTCACCTCATCTGAGATGCGCTACAACGGCGCTGGCAGCCCTCCCATGATGGGCGGGGCTTTGATGAGCCGGGACTTCTCTAGCTATGGTGGTGTTGCAGGCGGCAGAGAGAGCCACGGCAGTGGCCGGACGAACCGCAGTGGCATGGGCAATTCGGCGAGGACTGCTTACATCTCAGCTCCCGTCGCCGCCGAGAACTCGCTCGGTTGGAACTGATTGACGACCTAGACGCCATTTTCCATATTTGTCACCTTTTTACGCTTCGATACCCTTCGGGAGGATCCTGTTTGAATGAGATGCCTGGCGATTGCTCGGTGTCGCACCGATGGCATTTAGAGAGGACATATTTGGTATATATGTCTTTGGCCATGAGCTATCAGCTCGCGAGATTTCTTTCCTTTTTTTCCCCTTCTACTTCTTGTCTGGCGGTACGTAAACTTCTACTCGTAGGCCGGGGCTTGACGGTCGTCGCTCCGGCTCTAAATCGTATTACCATGATTCGACGCTCCTGTACGCGGGCTTGCTCCTATCACTCTCGTACCTTGTCCGGGAGGAGCTTCCCTTAGCTGTCGAAATTTCTTTTTATCTTTTAATATCTTGTATCTGTGTTGAGGATTCATACATGGGGTGAAAAGCGGAAGAGGTGATGTATTGGAGCCATATCTTTGCGTGGCAATGAGACAGGAGTTGGAATGGCTGGCGATACCCTGGTGGAAGTGACTGGACTGGGTTTCCCTCGTACAATTTTTTTGGCCAAAGGAGAGGCGTTTACAGCACTTGCGCCTCGACCTCGCAGCTCCACCTAAGTCTTGTGCTATTTTCCCCCGCTTGTCAAGTTGAGATTTGCCTACGTTCGCCCTAGGTTTATTGGACAAGGGGTCGCCTCATACTTGTATCGTCGCAGGTACATCGACTAGACTATAAGAACAAAAGAAAAAACAATATCAAAAACCACTGCGTCCTAAGGTCCAGCGATGCTGTGTGTGTCGACCTGCGCAGGCTGTAAATAGATACCTAGCCATTAGTTTGGTTATCGCATATATATTAGTTTACAGCAGCGGTGTTATAAAGATTTTTTCTCCACCGGACGCACGGCGTTTGCGGAAGAGGAGAGTTATTAGTCGCATATTTCTCTCCGCCGCCACTTTTACTAGACTAGTATCCGTATTTGCAAAAGTGCAAATGGAAGAAGTAGACGTGGACAGGTGATTTCGGGGAGCTGACACCGCTTGAGTCATTCTGCATGAATTATATTCTGCGTAAGCGGCTAAGCGGGCAGGCAGCACTGGCAATCAGACTCAGGCGGATCCAGGCAGATGAATTAAGCACGAGAGCGAGTAGTCGCTCAGCATGCACTCCCGGCGCATTTAACAGGCAATATTCCCAAATGCGCCTGCGAAAGATCCCAGGTCATCTCAATCGTCTAGCAACAGCACCGCCATCTTCATTCATAAGAAACATCGCGACGAGTGTGAGACACATACCCGCAATGAGCGTCAACGGCGGAAAAAGGGAATACGAGTTCTCCCAGCCCGCCTCGACGACATGGGACGAGGCGCGCGTCATCACCCCCGACGGGTGGGAACGCATGAAGAAGGGCGTGCAGCCGCGGGACATGGACGACCGCTGGATCATCGCCCACCAGGATGACGGCGAAGAAGAAGCCATCGTCTTCGTGCGGAGCTGGACGAGGTATCTCGTCTACAAGATCACGGGCGAGGACGGCAGGTGCAGACGGGTTGCGAGGATCTCATGGGAGGCGGACGACGCAAGGTGGCGGAGCCTGGACAAGGAGAAGGCGGCCAAGAATGATGTGGCTAGGTTCGCGAGGGGCCGTTTTCAGGTTGATTTGGCGGATGAGCTGGAGGTTGAGGAGTAGGGTCGGTGGGAAGGTATGCTTGCGAAGAGTTCGGGTTGGGAGGATGCCTTCGAATGAACACTGAGGCTGACTCGGGCTGTTGTTTTGTGTGTTCGTGTTTGATGCGACGTTGGGGAAGATTCGCGAGGTTGGGAATCCCGTCTGTTTGATACTCCTTCTGGAACCGGCCCATGGTACGGGAGAAAAGCGAGAACAGCTAACGGAAGAGAACCCCGTGAGCGCTGAGATAGCAATAACGTTGATTGGCATCTTCTGCTTTATCTCGACCTTGTCGGCGGCGTGAACCCACGATGTGAAACCCGCGAATGTGGAAAGAGCCTGCTTGGCTCGCGGAGCTGTCCTAGGTGCGTGTTAACTAGTTGTGCATTTCCTTCAACTATTCAAACATACGGGCGAATGGTTTAGTGGTATAATACTCGCTTAGCATGTGAGTGGTCCAGGGTTCGATTCCCTGTTCGTCCAAACCTTTTGCTTCTTGTTCCCTTTTGACCTCTGACGCAGAAGCGAAGCCTCTCTTGGCGTTGCCAGACATTATTTTTGTCTACACTTTCCTTGTGAACAAGTTCGCTTTAACGAGTGCTTTTCTGTGCGGGACGTGCGATGTGAGCGACTCTGGTTAGAGAGTTTCCAGAATCGAATTTCATGTCGACGGAACTAATCGAACTGGACTTGTAATTTGGCATACACTTCGTGGCACTTTTTGAACTTGAACGCATTTCCAGCAGGCCAAACCATTAAGGATCCTGTCTCGAATGTAGTATGCGTGAGCCAGACCCGAGATCCCGTTCCAGAAAGAAATAAGCGCCCCTGGCTGGGTTGTTCGCTCGAGTTGATAGGTTTCCATATGACTAGGGCAACCTAGTCCTCACGCCAGCAAAAGCCCTAGACGTGTCCAAAAGGCAACCCTCCTCACCCGTTAGAGAGGGAGGAAGGTGGTCGCAAGCCCAGCAAGCCGCTTTCTTGCTCGCATCAAGCTGAAGCATCTTGCCCACTTACTTGTTAGCAAGGTATTATTAGACAAAATCTACCTCTACAGCTTTCATGGGCTAGCAACAGCGGTATGACTGCAAGGCAAATTAGGTTATTATGTGATTCTTGTGGTCTCCGGATCTTTTGATCTGCTCGAGAGGGCCGCGGGAGGTCGTCCCCCGACGTGAGCTAGGACGGCGGCTGTTCGAGGTTGGCCCTCACGCTGGACTACGCGTTTCGCTACTCCTGCCTCTATCCATTTTTAACTCGTCATCTACCTTGGAGTGGTGAACACTATCGCTTCGTTCATATGGGCATCCACCACTTATCGCATCAAGTGCGTCTCGTCATTTCCGTCGTCTTAAATAATACAGAGTACGGGTTACATGCTAGACTAACCACGTTCAGTCCAGATTCAACTGACCAAAACTCCTTTATACCATTTTGCTGCTTGACAAGGTACTCCCTCCTTGAGCGCCATATTGCCGCAAGAAATAGATCGCCGACACTCAGATGCTCATGAGCCCTCGTGACTAGCCAGGTTTACCTTTGCAAATCTCTTCCACCTTCTTTATATACATAAGCTTTATTATGTAGCGATGCTCCAACATACTCCCACACGCAACCCAACACCCTCAGAAACAGCTCATCTATGCGTTCGCTTCCAGCGCCGGAGCCTGTTCCTCTTCGGCCTTTGGCTCCTCCAGAGCCAGGTCATTCTTCAAGTCAGGCAGAAAGCGATCAATCCGCTTCCACGTCTCGTTCCACAGGTTGTCCTTGGAGGCATCCTTGCTCGGAGGGACCAGGTATCCACTGCTGGCCAAGAAGAGCACCACATTCTTGAGGTTCTCCCGGACTGCCTCCTCCTGTGCATGTTCTGTTAGCATTTGTGATTTGGCTAGGACATTCGCTGAAACAAAACTTACCAGACTATCACCCTGCCCGCTGTTCATCAGGCGATCCATGATATCAATGATCTTCACCCACAGATCCAACATCTCGTCCCACTTCGACAGGAGAATCAAGTACTGCAGGAACACTTTGCACAGCAACGATGCTGCTTGCACCCGCATCTCGCTCATTCCCACGGGGTCTGACGAGAAGACTTCCGGCTTGAGAAGCTTGTGAATGAGGGGGAACAGAACTTCGCCGAAGATGGCTATCCACTCCTTGTGGTCGCTGCAAGTGAGGTCAGGAGAAAGCAATGATCGTTGCAGCGAAGTGAAGGCCTGAAGGCGGACGTCTCTGCATGGGTTCGTGCATTGCGCCGTCAGAGCTTTGAAGATGGGCAGCCAGTAAGCGGACCACGCTTCGTTGTTCTCCAGATGGGACTGCTTCATCAAGGACGGGATTCGGGCAGTCATGCTGTAGATGGTGCTGATTGCTTTGGAGCCGCGTGCAATAGCCTCGGTAAGATTAGGATTCTCAGCCTTGACCTCTCGAGTCTTACGCTGCTTTGCGTTTGCAAGGGCAGCTCGGCCAGCGCCAAATGCGAATTCGCCGAGGAGGGTAATGGCCGCTTCGTAGTTGTCGGCGATGATGGCTGGCGGCGACCCGCCACAGCCCAAGTCGAGTATTTCGAATACGACGGGCGCTGAGTCTTGGCGGAAGGCCAGTGCCCGCATGATCGCCCAGAAGTCCGGAGATGTCATAATCTCATTACGAAGGGGGCTGGGTTCATCAATGCAGAGTCTCAGACCCTGGAGTACTTGAACGGAAGTCTTCGCAAGTACATCCTTCGCAAAGCTCGAAATCGTATGAAGGAGAACAGGCACATTGATGTAGTCATGTGCGTAGCTGGCTTGCAGCAGCTTGAACAGGTAGAAGGCAGCCCTGGATACAAGAATGTAGTGATATCGCCCTGCGTCTCGGAGCACCGCCTGTAGCGCCTCGATGACCCGCTTGGCAAGGAGCTGGACTGTTTCTTGGTCGCGGAGAGCAAGCACAGTGTTGAACTCTAAGATGTAGGCCATAGCTGGGTCATAGACAACACTGGTTTGCGCTGCCTTCTGTCCGTTTATAGGCGAGGCTGGCACGTTGTCCGATTTGACCACGATGACCGTCGAGCTGTGGTCTTCGGGCAATGCGTCCAGTAGTGCATCAACCAGATGCTCCAACTCGGATGGTGGAAGCTTTGAAATATTGGCAAATACGTCACCCATGCGGCACTGATTCACACAATCGACAGTGCAGAGAGTGCTTTCGAGTTCCTCGTCTGAGGGCTCTGGAGGAAGATCCGCCGCATACGAAGAGATGTAGCTGGCGAACGCGGAGAAGAAGCCGGTGTCCGCTTCCTTCGCAGCCCGGTCTATGACCTGTGATGGTGTTTGGAGTGGAATCGGTGTGATGTCCATGATGGGGGAATTCTCCTGGAAGAACGAGGGAACCAGCGAATTGACGAAAAGGTTAAGCCAGATACGCGTAATGTGTTTCCAGCCCTTGCGGAGTAGGCGTTCGTTGCCGGTGACGACGCGGAAGAGCACCAAAGTGGCAAGCTGTGCGCGGAAGTCTCTGCCCAACTGTACAGCCAGTTGACTGACCATGACACTGCTCTCGCCAGCCTGGACCTCGGTGTTCAAGCTCGTGTTGAAGGGTATCTCGGTGGCCAACGTCGTCATGTGGCTCAACGAAAAGACAATGTGGTCAAAAGCCTCCACGTTGTCGTACTTGGCGGCTATCCGAGCGCATTCATCGAATCCTGTAACGATCCTGGCAAAAACAGAATCATCGCTTGCCTGAAGGAAAATGTACGTGAGCGTTGAAACAATGGGCCGCCAAGTGGCAGCGAACATGTCGGCATCGTAAATGTTGGTATCGCAGAGGACTAGTGGCTTGACCGATTCGGACTTGATGATCAATTCCCGCCATGCATAATCGAAAGCATGCTTGTTGTCGTGCTCGTCAGGAAGAATAATCTCGTTTGTTCGGATTTCGTCGAAAATCTCCTGCAAATACTCGGGCGCGAAGTCCTTGCCGTCGTTGACTCCCCTCAGGTTTCGTGCGAAATCCTCCACTGCCATACGCTTCTGACCCTTCAAATTGGGGTTATGCTGATCCGTATTCAGCATGATGATAGCGTACGTCAAGACGAAGACAGCATCCGCGTTGGCAACCTCTGTTGGCGTGGCCTTGGAACAGTACTTCTCGGCGAAGCAAGTCACGATTCTCTCAATCAGCGGTGACTCTCCGGGAAGTCTGAACGTCTCCAAAAGTCCTCTGAGCGCTTCGTCGACTCGCTTTTCTGAAAAGTCAAAGAGATTCATGTACGCTTCAAGCACGCTTTCGCTGCCCTTCTTGGACAAGTATTCGCCGAGTACCTTCTTGGACACTCGGGTTGTTCCCTTCAAGAACTTGGCCACTGCAACTGGGTCTTTCACATCCTCGATTATGCCTTGTGCCTCGAGATAAGCCAAACCGCCTTTGGGATTCTCGTTAAACTTGGTCGTGCCTTTGATGATGATCTTCTTCTTTCGCCGCTGCTCTCGCAATTCATCCGGATTAATGTAACCGTCCATCATGGGAGGTTCATCCAGCCGCTCGGCAATGAACTGGATGTATCGAAGGAGCGCATCCAGACAGAGCGGAGGAACGCTTGTAGTGCTCCATGTCGCAGAATCTGGCAGCGCGTTCCGTGAGAGAAGACCGATCATATCTTCGCACAAGTCTGCGCGATCGGCGTCGCAGTCATAGTTGACGAACAGCTCAACCATAAAGTTTGGCATTCGTGATAAGACACCAATATTCTCAACCATGGCCTGCCTTGCGTCAGGCTTCCTCGCGCCGCCTTCGAGGCCTAGCTTCTGCCTCTCCTTCGCCGGCACCGGTGTCGATCGCCCGCTAGTGTTCCCGCTGCTGTTTGGTGGCGGTTTAGCGAGCTTGGGAGATTGCGGTATGCCAGCGTATAGTGCTGGATCGACGCCGGGCTCGCGTGGTATTTCTACAGACGGGTGGAGACAAGCAACGAGGTAGGAAAGAAACAGTTCTTGCTGCAGCCTGAGGACGCCGCGGCATGTGGACAGCAAAGTACCCGCAACTGTGAGAGACTCCTGGAGGAGAGCCATATTATCGGACCTCACAAGCTGGAAAAGGTAACAGCAGAGTCTGTCTTCCGCGATACCAGCCAGGGCTGGATGCCGAGCAATGAATGGCCCAGACACTTCAAGCGCCACATGAAGGATGCGCAAAGCCATAATCCTCATCGTATCTGTGTGCTGGTGGTCGTTGGGATCCAAGAAATTAACCAAGACGCGGAAGAGCTCCCGAACCGAGGGGAGAGAATAAGGTCGCGTATCAACAGATTCAGCACTCTCTTCGCCATCACCCCCAACCTCGTCGTCTCCCTCAAGTTCACTGCCCGTAGTGGCATCGGCCTTGCTATCACCAGAATCCGAGCTTCCTTGAGCTGTGCGGTTCGGGTTCAGTGGTGTCGAACTCGACGTCGATACGCGAGCTTCGGGTTCCGGAGGTGGCGCTTGTAGCCCGGTCGCAGTCGTCGCAGCCGGATCCATCTTGACACTATCCATGTCCGCGATTGTCTGCTTATCGAGAGCATCCGACTCGTCCCCGGCCTCAACTTCAAGATGCTTCACATCTTCGAAGATGATCTGGCACATGCGAACCATTGACGCCTCAGCCGTTCGACGGAGAACAGCAGAAAAGCGCGGTTGCGAGCAAATAGCCAGCCCTCTGCCCATAATGTCGCAAACACTCTCATCACTCAGAATGTCACCCCCGGGCCCCGACATCATGTCCTCCATCAGGTGAAGAATCATGAGTAGGACAACTTCCACCTGACTGGAGTCGCTGCCGTCGAACTGACACCGAGTGACCGCCGCGGCTAGGGACTGCATCGCGAGAGCAAACCTGGGAGATGTCGGGCTGATGAACCCGTACGCGAGGAATTTGCGGAGTGCGCCGAGGGTGAGGATGGTGATGGGTGCGGCGGTTCCCTTGGATTGAATGATCTGCAAGAACGGATTGAGGAGCGAAAGAGCATCGAACGAGTGTATGTCTAAAAGGCAGTCGGCGGTCAGTAAAGCTCGTTCAGCGCAACGCGCATGCAAAAGGGGATGCTTCTTCTCACCTCTGACGCTGGCTAACTCGTGGCGCAGCTTGCCAAACCCAGCCATGAGAGGGTTGTCCTGTATGCTACGACCCTTCTTTCCACGCAGGCCCCATCTGTTGATAGCCGCAATATCTTGGGGGCCATCAGCGCCGGGAGTAGCACCAGCAGATTTCGATCCCCTGGACGAAGGACTTGGCGTAGCCAAGTGAATTGGGTTTGGATTCCCACCAAGAATGGCCGACACACTGGAACCCGAGCGCGCATGCTTATGTATCGCAGATGTGATGGCCATACACTCGGACAAGACAAGAGACACGGGGTCTACGGCGACAGAGACCGGTCGGCTTCGATACTGCATCCTCGGGGGTATACTTGGCGGGCCCATGCCTCTGCGGAGGTCTACGCTGGAGCGGTTGACGGCAGCAGAGCCTGCCTCGAGGTATCGCGACTCGTCGGCATCTCGAATCATGATCTGTTGGTGGCGGACTCGAATGTATGTAGACGTGGTGGGTGTAGATGCGCGCAGAGTTGGATCGGTGAACGGAGGAGATTCGAAATCGAGAATAAGCAAGTGAATGGGCGAGTCGTCAGATGTATTAGTGCAAGTAGTTGAGACTCGAAAAGAGCAGAAGAGGAGAGCCTTGGGATGATCAGGCTTCCAGTCTGCACAGCGGAGGGGTTTTGAGAGTGATGTGTCTTGACCAAGACAGCTGTCGCCAAAAACGATTCCTGGAGGTGGAATTGACCAGGTTGCAGGTGGAAGCTCCAGTCTGTACCGGCCTGAGTGCTGGGCTGGGCTGGACTGGGCTGGGCGGCAGTGGACCTGGGTGCTGCAAAAGGTACCGAGAGTCCCTGTCGCAAGGTATCCGATCGCTCAAGGCGGCTTATGTAACAAGATTTCCGTCTCGACTCTTGTTCTTGGTTGTCGGTCTCTGAACAATCCGACGTGCTGGATGCCCCATTACAGGTGCTTGTGCTTAGATAAGTCTGTCGTCTTCTACATCAATCGCCCATTAAGCTGTGACGCGACCAACGCGACATCGAGACGTGTTGACTTTGATCGCAAGGCGCTCTCAAGCACGGTGTGTTACTCTGCAAACTTCCATGACCAAAACGTGTACCCAACGTTCCACATGACATATCGACGGCTAGTAAAAGTATCATGAGCATGTGAACATTTTACCTCCTGAAATAATGGGGCAGGCTACATCTACAGTAGTGCCTATCCGTGCCCCCCCCCAGACACCAACGCCTTTCTACAACATCAGCCCTTTCCAAATCATTTAAGCGTACCCCAGGCCAAGGTACATGTAGTATACACCGTGAAAAGACGCAGTTGAAGACCAGCCCTGCGTCCGCACCCGCTCGACCTTGGATGGAAGCCCTCCATGCCGTGGCTTGGGGGAATCAACAAACCGCTGCCACATCTGAAAGTCATGCAGTAACGTCTCGTGTTATGCTGGTGAATCCTTAGCTTTCTGCCTTCTTGGCGAAGCTCCTACCCTCCTTCTTCTCGGACGTCTCTTACTTATTCGACGTCTCCTTGTCCTTGGACTCCTTGATGCTGTCCTTGGGGCTGTCCTTTCTCCCTTTTTTTTCCTGAGTTGCGAGGTTCAGCATGTCCTTCTTGTCCTTCTCCCATTGGCTGCTTGCGTCGCTGAACTGCTCCTTGACCTGCTTGGCCTTCTCAGCCTTTTCTTCCTCTTCCTTCTCTCTCGCAAGTCTTTCTTGTTCCATCTCCTGCGAAATATTAGGATTGATCTTCTGTGCTCAAACGTCACCAGCAACATACCTCCATGTGTTTGATGTCGTCCACACTCGGCTCGTAAAGATGCCAAATCGTGTAGTGAGGCAAACCAACTACGGAGTAGTCCATCCGTTTGGCCATCTGCACAATCCCTATCAGTTGCAATCTTCAAATATCGTTGACAGCTCTGCCTTACCTTTCCAAACCCTTCCGTCTCGGCGTGCTTCTCGAAACTGAAAGCTGGGAAGTGAACACCAGACCTGAATACCTTGGCCTTGGCTAAAATACTGACACCTCCAACTCCGTCGATCTCCATCTCCATGTCCGGGTCGCCGTAAGGGTCTCGCAGGTACGCAAGATGAGGACGCCAGGTGGCGTACTCTGCGTAGCCTTCGACAATTACAGCGTCTTCGTCCAGAGTGTCTGCGAGAGCCAATGCCGTCTCCGATTCCTGCCAGGAGTTCAAGTCGTATGGCTGCTCGCCGCCGAGCCAGTCGGGAAGGGGGCGCCAAACATCTATCCTCTGGTCAGCTTGGCCAATCAAGAGCACTGTCTTGGCAATATTGACTTACTGGGCACAATGACATCCTTGTTGTGTCGCATCAAGTCCTCGAGAATAGTGAAAGGGGCAGTCTCGACATCGACGTCGCGCCAATACACCCAGGAGTGGTAGGGTCGCAGTGCCGCGCTCAATAGCCAGTTGCGGGCTTGTGCCATCAACTTTCTTCTGCTAGCCTGGGCGGCAAAGCCGTGACGGCTTTCGACATCCTGGTTGACCTTTTGTCCAAAATCCTTCTCAATGATGGAAATCTCGCCGTAAGGCTGCTTCGGGTCCTCGTCGGCTTGGAGGTCTTCCAGGTTGGTGGATAGCACCTCGAGGGTTCGGTCTTTGGAATCGGACACGAGGAAGGCAAGATCGATGAGATGATGAGGGTAGGTGAAGTTTCGCAAGTGGGAAAAGAACATGTGGAGATGGTTCTCGGCATCTCTCAGAGGCACGCAAAGAAGAATGCGCTCCTCGCGCTCCCAGCCGCGGGCTGTGCCTTGTACGTTCGTGAGGTCATAGTAGCGCACCGTTTCCAATTGCAAATTGTCGCTCGCCGAGAGCAATCCGAGAGAGACAATCGATGTCAGGGAGGCGCCTGGGTAAATGAAGACCAGAAAGAAGATGGCGACGGCGGCGACGATGGCCAGACGGGTCAGCAGGCGCTGTCGGCGACGGTTCGCGGGTGTCGCTCGCGGCTGGTATCTGTGGGGAAGGATATGTCAGTTGAGAAACGAAGCGCAAAACGAAGGGCTCATCCAAAAGGGCACTAAGTACCTATGAGGTGAAATCTCGAATGTGTTGCCCCTTGGGTATCCATTGGAGAAGCCGCCAGCGTGATGGCGAGGCACCACCTTGGAGCCGCCGGATGTGTACGACGGCAACATCCAGGGCACTGGCTGAAGGGACTAAGCCCTGAACTGGAGAATGAAGACTGAAACGGCAACGAAGACGACGCAGCTCGCCAAGACCTCGAGAGTCGTGATGTTCAAGCAAGCGAGGGCATCTAGTAGCAATAGCGCTGAGGCGAAGAACGAATGCTGCGATAGGATAGTCGAACCCGGGGAACACGGGTGAAGATATCCGATGGATGGCAAGCCTGGGCGACAGCGAGCGTGAGGAAATGTGGCGTCTCTCGGGTGGTCGAAGCCGCGATCGTGATGGCTAATAACAGTCGTCGAGGGGCGGCGAGAAGGGTGGAAGACGACAGCTCGCAGCTGTCGGGTCGGGTACAGGGGAAAGGAGGGTCAATCGAAGACGGGTACCACTTTGCTACCTTACGTATTATTTTATTCTCAGACGTGAAGTGCTGTCTCTAAGGTAGGGACCTGGAGGCACATTAGGTGGCCTGTGTTCCCATGCACCAGCACTCTAGGGATACAATACAGTGGGACTTCCATTGGTTGGTGTGTTGAATTCGAGCTGCGAGGCCCAGCCCATTGGCTGGAACTAAGTCCCCAGGGATCCTCCCTTAAGTACCCCTTCAGCTCCCGAAGATGGGGGAGTACCTGTCCTAGCCTCATTTGCTTGGCCGCCCTGCCTTCCGGAACGCTACTGCGAGGAGCACTTCAGATTGTCGCATTTCAATTTGGCCTGTTTGGCTGCGTGAGCTGACTCGGCTGGAGCTGACACAACAGCAAGCATCAGCATCAGAACCCACCAGCAGTCTTGGACAGGTAGCAAACCAACTGCCTCTTGTGAGGTAATAATTGTGACGCGGCAAAATGTCCTTGCACCGCGGTGCCCGCAGATGGCTTCAAGCGAAGAAAAGAAGCTCATCGTCAATCTCTAATCATCGTAGAGACTTGACTATGTGAAATGAGATGCGGCGGCCCGCGTGAACCATGCAAGGGACTGCCGGATAAGTCACGTCGCCAGCGTCGGCGGCTCAAAACCATACAGGTCCGATGTTGCTAATATTGAAACCTCCTTTTCACTCCTAATCAGGTTGCGCGTGGGATTCCCTCCGCGTATCCACGTTCACTTGGCTAATGGAAGACTATGGCAGGTATCGCGATTCGCAATGGAACACACAAAGATGGAGCATTAGGCCGAAGGTCACTGTGAGCCGTATGCGAACCAGTTTGGGTGATACTTGGGGACAGTTCAAAAGGGTGCATGGGAACGAGACTACGGAAAACCTTACCGGTTCTTGTCTGTGGTCTGAGATTTCGGTACACCGACAGAAGTGGAAACACTAGAGAAGCCATGTTAGTTATGGAACAAATGGCCACGTAGGTAAAAGCAGGGACTGGAGCATCTGATCAGACAAGCCATTTTACTCATTCAGTCGAGCCGGCCCCAACAACCCGGAACATCAGAACGATGGACCGGGAGCCGAGACACTGAAGCTGAATTAAGGATCCGGAGGAACCAACTTCACCACCTTCCTCGCACCTCCGAAAAGGGCTCCAGTGTGGAAGAACGGCTCGGCCGACTTGACATAGTTGAATGGATAAGCTATGGTCATCATGAAGATGCGACACACGGGCGTCGTGAAGAAAGAAAGTGGAAATTCCTACCTATGGAATTTGAGTGTCAAGTCAACAGCCCAAGACCAGTTGACTACGATAAAGAGGAATTCCGGTTTTCTGCTGAGACGGTTCTTGGTTAGCAAGGAATCCCTTCTCGCGGTATCCAGCAACGTGAAAATGTGTTCGTCTATCAGACAAAGTTTTTTGGTAAATGAGTATCATCACAGATTTCAGTAGCAGAACTGAATGAAAAGGTTGTTCATCATAGACAGAATAGGGTAACTGTGAGGGAAAGGGCCGCACGAGTCAACTTACCAAACAGAGACTAACCCACTGGCCACTCACATCAAGACGAGACATCCTAGATAAAAATCTGCATTCAAGTCAGCGCCTTCCTCGACGCATCGTTGCGAAGGTAGACAGGAAAAATCCCATGAGAGATTGAGGTCAGATGGTAGTGCATGTTGTTCGTGCGCTCAGGTAATCGCGTGAACTAGTGGAAAATGTTGCATCATATGCAGGGGCTGGGTGGATGAGGAATTCAGGGACTTACCATTTGTAGCAATCCAGCAGCCCTCATTTTGAGGCCGCTGGTGATGTTGAGGATATTTCGATGCAGTGTTTGCTGAGTTGCGATGGTAAAGAAGAAGCGGCGCAGAAATTTTTGAGCTTGAAGTAGTTGCTCGCTAAAGCGGATATACGCATGTACCCACCTGCCTTCGCTTGAGCGGGTGGGTCTGGCCGGTGCCAGGAAAATTCAGTTAACCGAGCACAGCTACGTCTCTATCTGGAGCTTAAGCCTCAGTAAAGCTCAGGCTGAAAATTCACTTCGAGTTGCCTGTTAGAGCTCATCGACCCAGACGATCGACTGACCGACGCATATTTCGACACGATTTCAGCTTCGACGAATCGGGTTGCGGAGTGATGTTTGGTCAACCACAACCGACATCCCGCTACACCAACATATAGGAGCCACGAAATACTCACTCTACCTGTGTCAAACGGTGATATCCAAGTACCTTCATCGCCTCGACATGGCCGATCGACGAAGGATAAATGGGCCGCCCGGTGCTACGCTGCCGCCTGTCTATGAGGCCTCTGATCTCAAGCCCATTCCTCGAGCGAGGCCAGCCAACGGCATCCGAGGATTATGTTGGTCCAACCTGTCCATATACCGCATGCATATGCTCACTACCGACTTAATTAGTTCTCAAGACCGGTGTCACCCCCACAGCTTCCGGCTCGGCCTACATGGAGATTGAACCTCCCCAAAGTCAAGCCAATGCAAAGGGCAAGGTCAATGGCACGAAGCTCATATGCACTGTCCATGGACCCCGTTCCCTCCCTCGTTCCGCACCGTTTTCTCCTTACCTGGTGCTCTCAACTCACGTCAAGTACGCACCGTTCGCTACGCGCCAACGCCGCGGCTACCTTCGCGACTCGAGCGAAAGGGACCTCAGCGTTCACCTCGACACTGCCTTGCGAGGGGTCATCATCGCCGACAGATGGCCGAAGAGCGGCGTTGACGTCATTGTCACCGTCATTGAAGGCGACCAGGAAAGGGCGACGTCTCACGCTCAAGGCAACGAGGAGTGGGACATGATGAACGTTCTGAGCGGCTGCATCACAGTCGCTGCCGCTGCTCTCGCAGATGCTGGTATCGACTGCGTGGACATGGTCACCGGTGGTGTTGCTGCACTTGTCAACGGAGACGCCGGTGACGCTTCGGCGCCATCAATCGTGTTGGATCCCGTTTCCCTGGAGCATCAACGAATTCTCGCCGCTTGCTGCGTCGCCTACTTGCCCAGCCGTGCCGAAATCACCAATCTCTGGGTTAAGGGACAGCTACCACCGTCAGATCCTCTCATGCACACCAAGCTTGTGGGTCGGGCCGTACAGGCGTCGAAAGGCAATTACCGTGCTGCTCTGGAAAGGCTCCAGGAAAATCAGCCTCCCCACAGCTAAACAGGTCTTATCTTGTTGGTGGATAAACTACGCATTGTCTCGCGGATTATCCGATATGGCAACTGTCCGTCCACGTGAGTTGCACGATAGTGTAAATCAACGTCGCGATAGTTTTACAGCGACGGCGAGGGGGATTTTGGAATCATGAGGAGGAGGAGTCGCCAGCAGGAAGGAGGGCCGAAACAACTGCAGGGTATAGATCCCTTTCATGCGGTTGAAAATCACAGCTCCAGCTCAAACTCAAGACAAGTCTGAGGTGCTCGGGGGTTCTGATCATGATTCCATGGGTCTGTTTCATCCAGCAGCTATCAGAAAAATTGGAAGGCAGCAAGCAGCACTGTCATAGCAGCTTGTAGATAGATCTTCGGGGACCCCAAGGATGAGCAGGTTAGTGATGGATGGAAGTGCAGGAAATACCGGGAAGATGGCATGCTGCAGGAATCGCAGCCTGAAATGAAAAACGAATCAGCGTATGTGTAATCAAACACACAAAACTACGAACAACCGATAAACTTCTTGTCTCTAATATATATGGCCACACTGGTAATCAAGAATGATAATAAAGAAGCCAAGAAAGACCCAGACCCATTGAATGCTGATGAGTGAGGTCGCCTAGACAATGTACCCCAGAAATGCTTACCCAATTACCGTGCCGCGGACGTACCCTACCCGCATTGCTACTCCGGGACGGCAGGCAGTGACAGGCTCCTCCTTCCCATGTGCCAAGGTACGGGCGCAGCTCGGACCCCGGCCTAACCCAACCTACGCTAATTACCGCGCTTCCAGGTTCGTCTCACGCACGCGACAAGGACATGACCGTCCATCTCACCCGAGCTTCCGACGTCAACTCCTCTCCACCTTCACCGATCCCAGAGCTCCAGACCGAGGCAGCTTCCACCGCTTTTGACAACAATAACAATAATAACAGGAAGCGTTGCGGGCTTCGATCGACATCATCCCTTCCAAACAGACGATCCCGCTCTTTCCTGCAGCCTACTGCCGGAATCTCACCCTCGCTTCTCTGCCGCTGTCTCCTCCTGAACCGTCTCCCCGCATCATGCTCCTCCGCTTCCACCCCCACCGCCCATGATTCGTGCCGCGACGCTTCCAGCCGCCCCGAGCGATAAGGCTGCCGCCATCGCCGCCGCCCTCGTCGCTGCCTCCGCTGTAGCTCGATTTTAAACCAGCTTCCCTCTCCTGCTCACCATGGCGGAGTCGCCTGCTCCTCCTTCACTGGACAACCCTGGGGTTTGGCAGAACCTCTCTTTGTGGACTGCTTACCAATTTCAATACGCCATCAACGTCACGAAGCTCGCTCCATCCATCGAGGATTTGGTTTGGGCCGGCCCGAGGATGGTTAGAAAGCTTACAGCGTACCTACCGATCCCCGATTCAATTGACGCCCTTGGTCCGAGGGTCATCCCCGAAGCGACGGAACCTGGATTCGTTTATACCACCGACGCTGCTACGACTACTGCCTTCAGCATGAACACACCTCCTCCAGTGGGACATCACAACGGACTCGGGACAGCAACGAGTCCTGGGGTACTAGTGGATCATGACCCTGGAGTTGTAAGCCCGAAGTTCACAATGGAGGGTGCGAAAGGACTCGGCAGCGTTTTCAGCTATGCGACGAGCAAATGGGCCCTCTGCTGCATCGCCATGGCCATTGTGCTCAACCGCACTCACATCTTTGCCGCCACGAGGCGTCGACTTCGCCTGACCTTTCCCGTTCGACTCCTGTTGCGCAGTCTCCCAGTCTTGCTGTTCCTCATCCAAGCGCGCGGTCTTCTTCGGTCCATCCAGTGCCAGACGTCCTCCGACTTTGCCGAAATGCGCTGGGGGAATATTAGCAAAAGCTCCGAGTTGATGTTTTCCCAGGCCGGTGGTTTCCTACACACGATGAGTTCCACGCTTTTGCTAGGAGCCTCAGACGAGGATTCGTGCATCGCGGTGGGCATGGTACCCATGGACGACGAAGATCCCACACAGGAGTTGCGAGGGTCACTATCACTCCTTTGGCCACTGTTTGGGACGTTCTGCCTGAGCCAATTTCTTGAGACTGTCTCTTGCGCCGTTCAGGGTCGTCCTGTGGCAGCTGAGACGGGAATGACACTCTTCGAGCACTCCCTCGCTTTTGCCGAAGCCGACGCCGCAATAAGCAATCAGCTCGGCTGGGGACTTTTCACCCAGTCGCAAGCAGCTGAAAAGAAATCGAACCCCAGCAGTAGTATTGCCATAAGCCGCTCCATGATTCTTCGAAGAGTCAACACCCCGCCCGAGGTTCTCTTGGTGGCCTTCTTGTCAACCATGAGCCACATCACGAGCCACGTGCTTGGCATTTTCAATCTACAATCGAAGTTACGTCTTGTCAGCACTGGTTTCTGGGGGCTGTGTTTTATGGGAAGTATTCTCTACAGTGCCGTGACATTTTCCCTGGATGATCCGGCGAAGCAAGGGCTCCTCAGGTTCCCCACGGTCTGCATCATCGGCTTCATTCCTCATGTGCTAGTTCTTGGCGGCATACTTGTCTGTTTGCTCATCTATTTACTCGCTCTGGGCTTAGCCGCCCTCACCCCAGCGGGGGGATCTACCGGCCAGCGTCTGACACTTCGAGAGCGATTGGCTCTGGCCCACGGGAACATGCAGGCCAACCTGTCGCTCTCAGACATTCGCATAAGCATGGAGATGGACTTTTACACCGCCTTGCTTCGGACCGGGTTTGGTGCGATCACCATGGCCAGCGAAGCGGTCTACTTGAACGAGGACCGAGACGTCAATCTGAGACCACACACTTGGCTCGAGGAGGAGAGGTTTAGGGAGCTCGAGGACCTACGTGCCCAGTGGATTGGTGCCACCACGTCCGACTCTCAATACGACAACATTGGGACTATCGGGCTAGTCCCTGTGAAGGACGATCATCTAATGACAAATAACGGGTACGCACGCGAACGGGCTGCGCAAAAAGTTCCCAAATCCCGCTCGGGCGAACGGAGAGTGAGAGATGGGGTTGGCGCCGCGGAAAGAAGTGGAAGGTGGCTTATGGCGTTGGATTTCCTCATGAACATCAACAGACTCATATTCCGAGCCTGGGCCACCGCCACAATCAAGATACTCTCCAAAGTAGGCGTTCGGTCCCCGCAATTCCTACAATGGGTAACGCGCAGGCCAAAGGTCGCAAACGAGACCAGGAATCCCGAACGAGACAGTGGCGGCATACGCCTGGATGCTCCCGCTGTCCCTGTGGAGCCGGACATGGACATTCCGATGAACGAGGCTGTAGACGTCGAGAACGAGTTCAGGCAACAGGCTTGGATGACTACCAACGGCTGGGCGACCGTCGACGAGTCGGACTTGGATTCACGGCTCTACGGATGGTGGCTGAAGGGAGGCTACTGGGGTTCTACAGATAACAGCGGCGAATACGAGCCGGAGACGTTCAACGAGGACGACGACAACACAAGCGTCGTTTCCTTCAACACCAACAACGACAGCGACTGGGAATCGGAGGACGAAGGCCAAAGAACCCCAACGCAGACCAGGTCCTGGGCCTCACGGGAAGCCACACCAGCACCAGACGAGTCGCTCCAGCTATCGGACCTGGCACGTCTGCTTCATCCTAGTAACCCCGATGAGCGGGAAGAGGCGCACACGCTGGCCGCTCACTTGGCTAGCGACAGAATCATGACCCGATCGCAATTCAAGAGGGACCAACAACTGCAGAGAACAAGGATCCTGCACCCAGTCGGACGGACGAGTCGTGTAGTCGCCCGACCCAGCAAGATGAGTCCCGACGAGGAGGCCCAACGCCTAGAGCAGCTTCTGCTTTCCCGTCGTATGCACACCTCGCGCGCCCTGAACGGCGAGTCGACATGGGCAGAAGGAGCCACGGGTCTGGGCCCCGACGGTCCTCAGTGCGTCGTCTGCCAAAGTTCTCCGAGAACTATTATCGTATGGCCCTGTCGTTGTCTCAGTCTCTGCGATGACTGCCGGGTGTCTTTGGCTATGAACAACTTCGACAAGTGCGTCTGCTGTCGCCGGGAAGTAATCAGCTTCAGTCGCATCTACGTGCCTTGAAAGCGACCGAAGAAAAGGGGAAGGAAAGCAACCCCCCTTGGAAAGGTTCACAGATCATGAACGGGACGGGAAACTGGTTTTATTCGAATCACGAGAGGCAACACTGGCGTTGATGGCAATTAGAGCAACTTGTTTTTCATTAGAAAGTCAGGGGGTATCTTTCGCTAGTATTGTATACACACACAAGTCATAGGTAGGCTTTAGCATCGAGCGTCGGCACCTTCGTTCATGATCATAAATCCCAAAGCTTTGAATCACATCCCAGCCCACTCAACGCAGAACGTGCGTACCTCCGTCATAGCTGTAGCATCCTCCGGATCGGCAACCTCGCCGCCAAACAAAAAGCCCTTCTTGACCGAAGTACCGAGACGACCACTGCCCACAAGATCAAGCATCGGTATTTTCTCGTCCCACTGGTAGTTCGTAGCAAGGAAGTGGGCGTGATAACGCAACGGATCACCCGGGTAAACACTGTAATCGGCACCAAACCGCAGACCTGGCGTCATGAAGTATCCTCTCGACTGTAGGTGCTGATGAAGCGGGCCAAGGCGAGGCTGCGTCACAGCAGCCGGACCATTCTCCGTCGAGGAAGGAGCTTCAAGGCCATCGCTCGTCGTCAGCGTCACCGTCGTCACCACCTTGTCCGGCGCCAGCGCGACTGCTGTACCCACATCCGCCTTCGCGCTCTTGGCGCTAGCGGCTCTGCGCGCCTGCTCCGTAGCCTTTTTGGCCTGCTCCTCCGCCGCAAGCTTCTGGGCCATGCACCGGCGCTCCTTGAGCAGCGCAATGTAGGCCTGGCGGGTACTCTTGTCCGAGGACCGTAGGGAGGACAGGTGATGCGACGTCTCGTCGACTAGACGGCCTACCTTGTTCTCGACCAGCACGCTCGCCTCCTCGGGCAGCAGCTCCAGGGGTAAGCTGAGGAAGACGTTCTGGGTCGGGTTCTGCGGCGTGGTGCCCACCAGCACCGAGCACATGTTGTGGTTGCGTCGGATCACGGCCACATCTTGGGCGTCGAAGACGAGGTAGCGGTCCGCGATCTTGGAGATGCGCACAATCCGGGCCTGGGATTCTTCAGACGCCATCTTGACGGAGATAAGTCTTTTTCCTGTGCTTTTCTTCTCCCAAATGTTAGCTGTGGTTTGGGAATAGGGCGTGGGTGAAGGATGGGCAAAGATTGTGAATAGCCAACAAGAATCATATTCGCTTTTGATATAAAATGTGTCGTCACAGAGTATCAGTGGATTGACAGATTGATTGAGATTATTTGTTTAATCATGTGAGGCATTGAAAGAAGAAAAAGGAAATTTCATTTCGTGGAACTTACCTGGGCGGATGTGCGTTGTTGGTAGGAAAGGGAAAGAGGCAGAGAAATTTTTGGAGAGAAGTGGAAGATAAATTGGCGGTGTTCTACGAGGTGGGGCAGCAGAGGTTGCGCTGAGCACTTTGGTCGGGTACGTATCGTTCTCGAATTCAGGGGTCCTCGCAGCACTTTGATGAGTCAAGGGATCATGCATTTCCTTCAACGTTGGGTTTCTCCGTCTCCCAGGCTCTATTTTTCGAGATTGTGTTGCGAATTTTTTATGCGTCTATCGTTATCAGGGTATCTTGGTCCTGTGCCTACATGGCGATATTCTATCATCACGATACATAACCCATCTATCAGAACTCGAGCTTCTTCTCCTCCTTCTTTCCCCCATCCTTTGACTCCTTTCCCTCCTCCTCATTCAACATAGGAGGCAGACTATAAGGCTTGAAAATGAGGCCACTCGAGCTGCTCAGGCGGAAGGAAAGGTTGTCCCGCGATGACTGACCTTCCAGGCCGCCTCCCCTTTCGTGGTAAACAGGAAGGCTGTGCACCTTGAGCATGCCCTGTATCACATCCTCCGCTTTGGTGTTCGGTTGTATGTGAACCTGACGCTGCAGAGGCAAAAGCTCCAATACACCATCGCAGAGCAACTCCATCCATCTCGTAAGCCCCGTCGAGCGCGGGTACAGCGCCGTCGACAGAGACACAACCGCAGTCAAGTTTCCGCTGTACTGGCGCAAAAGAGCCCTCAGCTTGTGCAGAAACTGCAGGGCATCAGCAGGCCAGCACACTGACGAGCCGTATACGGCCGGCGATAGCAAACTCGGTACCAAAACTCGGTGGACGATACCTGGGGGTGAAGCCTTAAGCCGCGCGGTGAGGTTGGTCATAAAAGTCTCCAAGGGTGACTGGGGTGAAGGTGCTGCAAGTTGCAGCCAAGCCATGGATGGTCCAGATGGCGTTGTTTGAAGCTCGCCCTTGATATCGCTAGGCTGCAACCGTTTGGCGAGGTCGAATGGATGGCAAAAATCATCTTGCGCATTTGAGGACCCAGGATTTGCTTCTTGAGGTCATGTCAGTACCTGGTCTCTTTTAACAGGAAGACGCATGTATACCTGAGCCAGCCTTGTTACCGCCTAGACTCTCATATCTCCAAGCAATCTTCATCTTCTCATTCGACGCCGCCTTGGGTCGACTCCGACTTGAGCTTTTGCTAGCCTTGCCAAGTCCAGGGAGCTCACCCCTCCATGCCTCAGTTGGGCCTAACACATGGACCTGATGGCCTTGAACCAGACCTTCGGCGCCAAAATACCTCAAAAGAACACCCGAAAAGTCCGTCGTCCCGGACTCTTCGACAAGGAGACTGCATCCCAGGGGCAATCCTGCGTGGCCTGCAAGTAGCTGGTCTAGTGAGGCAGTCCCAGTTGAAGTTGTGAGACGGCCGTCCAAGGGTGATGGCCGGACGCCTGGTGGAGGCAAAACTTCTTGACGCTGAGCAACTGGTTCTCTTGCCGGGCCTCGTGCTGATGAGCCCAAAACGACGTTCTTTTTGCGGAATGACATGGCTCTCTCATCGAGGAGGACTGTGAGCAGTGATGGAGTCACTTACGCAACTCACACAAGACACGCAATGTGAGCTTTGAGTGCGTTAGCGAAATTCAGAGTATGTCAAGTACGTAGCATACTTGCCGTGGTGAAATAGAATCTCGATTTATTTTTGCGAGTATTCGGAAAAGTAGGGTTGCGAAGTATTCGATCAAGTCAGTCTCAGGAAGTCAAGTAGCGCTGTGAGGTCACTCCCGTCCACAGCGCAACTACTGGGGCGGGGGATCACTTACAAAAATGAATTTTTAGACCCTCTGAAGCAGGAACAGTCCTGTCGATACGTACCTTCTCTCCCTCCCCGCCCGACTCAACTGCTGCCTATGCCGGTTAACTAAATTTCGAGTTTTTTTCCCCAAATCCTGAAGGCCCGCAAGACGTCGGCATCACTTTACTCGCGATACAAGAGCACTTGCGCGACCACCCATCAAGACCTCCCGGACAAGCGCGTGCCTAGTCTCCGAATCGAGCCAAACCAAACCAAACCCACCGCAACGATCCGTTGAATAGAAGGCATCATGTCGGGCGGAGGCGACGTGACCCTCTTCGAGGAGTCCTTCACCGTGACCGAGTACGACCAGTCCAAATACGACCGAGTCGCCCGCATCTCCGCCACCTCGACGGACACCCAGACCCTCATGACGCTCGACATCAACATCGAGCTCTTCCCCGCCAACGTCTCCGACAGCCTGCACGTGGTCCTGGCTACTTCCCTGGCCCACGACGGGAGCAAGGACGACGAGAAGGGCTGGAGGGACGTGACTAAGGGCGGTCAGGATCGGGAGCCCACGCTGGCCGACATGTTCGACTACGTCTGCTACGGAAAGATTTACAAATTTGAGGACGCCGACGACGGACAGACCATGTAAGCAATGACTTCTCGCCCCCCGCGACGCTGCGCACGTTCTGGAAGCTAACAATGGTGCTTCCTTCTCCAGCAAGGCTTACGTCTCTTTCGGCGGTCTCCTCATGTCACTCGAGGGGCCGTACAAGAAGCTCACTCCGCTGAGAGTCGATTATGTCTACCTGCTGATCAAGAAATGATTGAGTACAAACGCTATTCTCTATCTGCGACGGAACGAAACCGCCTCCCCGCTTCGACCGACGCCTGTTGCTGCAACAACGCGACATTGGACAACTCGCCTCACCAAAAGACTTTTTCTGGAGCAAGACTCGGACTTAAGTGCATTTTGGGGAAAAGAAAAGAAGGCCCCGGCGCGGCCGTTCGTGAATCAGCCCTCTGGTCTCTCATCTCAACCATCGATGGCACCCAGGGACGGGTCCTCGTTATGAGGTCCCGGGAACGGCAGTTTGCGGTGGATTCTTCGCAGGATGTGGTCGTACTCGGATTCGTTTTGTTTCGTCAGGATGCCGTGGCGGATGAAGAAATCAATCATGACGAGGGCGCAGTTGGGCTTCCACTCGCCCCTTGCCAGGCTCTGCTGGACCTCCTCCACGGTGCACAGGTTGAATTCGGCCACCTCGCCATCCTTGGGCCGCGGCACCACATCCTCGGGTAGCTCCAGATCGTAAATCCACTGAACTTCCGGATAAATGAGCCCCACCTCTCCTGCTTCCGCCTCGGTGATGTATATGTACGTGACGCCGCCGACGTGCTTGGTTCGCCCGCGGACAAGCGGATCCGGCAGGCTTGCCTCCTCGTCCGCCTCGCGGATGACGCACTCAAAGGGGTCTTCGCCCGTCATGAGGCCTCCCGCGACTGTGTTGTCCAACATACCGGGAAACGTCGACTTGGTCGGCGAGCGACGCGGAACCCAAATCTTGACTCCATGACTCGCTGACGGACAGCGCACGAAGGCTGTGAGGTGAACGCCGTACCTCATGACGCCAAACAAGCCGGAGGCGGCTCGCTCCATGTTGATGAGCAGCTCGCCATTGCGGCCGTACACTGGCCAAAGCTCGTTGCGCCAGCCCCGGAGGATGGGAAAGACGTCGTTGGTCCTCCAGAAGTCGAAGAGGTCTGCCGCCAGCTTGCTGCGGCCTTCCAGCGTCGGTGCTTGGAAAGCGGAGACGGTGCGCTTGACGTGGTCGATGTGGACGTCTCCTTTCACGTCGGCGGGTGCCTCGGCCAGCTTATCTACCACTCTTGGCAGGACGTAGCCCAGGGGCACATCGCCCTGTTCATCTTTCCAGACGAGGGTGTAGATGAACCCAGGCGACTCGGTAAAGCGTGCGGTGTCATCCTCATAAGGATACCTGTTCTGGCAGTTAGCTCCGATCTGGCCGAAGAGAAAACGGTTCTTACGAGTCTACCTGGCTGATGAGCTCTATATTGCTGAAGTTTCCCATCTTGAAGTGAGCGAGGCGTACGGGAGTTCGGACACTTTTGAATGTGCGGCGAAGAAAGGCGTAGCTTTTCAGCATAGACCGCAAAAAGTACTCTAGTTTATTTCTCAGATGGAAGCTATGACGTTGGTGTGTGTCCCCCAGCCGTCGACGAATTCGGATCTGCCGTTGCGACTGTAGTTTTCTCCAATGAGCTCAGGCAGCGAACCTGCTGTAAGAATACCAAGATCAGCCTTCTTAGTGGGAAGCTCAGAGCAACATGAATCCGTTGGTGGCACTCAAGAACGTCGGATAAGATCCCGACTCAACTTTGGCGGGGTATGCAAATAGGGAATCAGGGTTCTCCTGATACAGCAATTGTAGTTGGCTTATGCGATGGTGGGGATGTAGCACACTTGGAGGATTCTCCCAGCATCTCGGGGGTTCCTGCCTGCCCTCACCCCACTATGCAGTACGACGATAATTGCCCTGCTAACCACGCCCTCGGTGCCGTTTGCGCCTACCAACTTCACTTTGCGCCGCAATATTGAACGCATTGCAATCAGTCAAGACGAAACGGCACTGGATATTCCCAAAAATTCCGTTCTACTGTATTATTCATTATTCCCATCGCAAGGAAAACCGCCCCAGGATCGACGATAAACTCAGGGCAACTCTCACGATCTAAGCCAATATCTCAGGCAGCCTCACTTTACTCTTTGCCAATCCCACCGCCAAAAACATTAACGGACTCTGAACCACTCAATTATACCTACAACACAAAATACCAACATCACCAAACCTGGTCCAACCTCCAAAAAAGCAACAATGTCCGGTCCCCTCTTCGGCATCGTCCCAGCTGGTCAACCCCTCTTAACCGACCCGACCACAGCGCCCTCCGAGACATCGTTCCTCTACACAATCTCGGCGGCACGTCCCTTCTCCCACGTCACCGTCATGCTCCTCCCCGGCATCGTGCTGCCCCCAGACACCGCGGCGGCCATCTACTTCGCGACGGCCGCCGAGGTCGCCGCCGCCACGGCAACGGGGCAGACGCCCAACTTCAAGTTCCTCGGGGGCATCGGCACCGGCAAGGAGAGCGCCATCTTCAAGATTAACGCGGGGAGTGGAGATGCCCAGAATCCCGGCAATGTCATGATTGGAATCTCGGTCGAGCCGGCCGATCCCGTAGCGTCGCGCATCCAGGAGCTCTCGACCAACAAGTCGTCCGGTTCCGCTGCGGTATCGCAACCCTCGACCCAGGTCCTGGCGCAGAACATCATCAAGAACGCCTTCAACTTCCTCGCAAGCTTCAGCGGTACTGCCGGCCCCGGTGGTGTAGAGGTCGTACCGCTCAAGGCCTTTGAAGAGTGGTGGAAGAAGTTTGAGAGCCGCGTGAGGTCCGATCCGAGTTTCTTGGAGAGGCCGCAGGACTGAGGACTTCATCAAATTTTTCACAGCCATCATATCAGTTTTTCTGTTAGATACCCTTAAGACATGACATACTTGGTTTGTTCAAAGTAGACATGCAGAGTCTAAGATCTTTTTGCTAAATCTCTGTCCTATTCTTGGAAAAGGAATGTAAGTTCGGCGTTACACGCCTCATGCTAGGGAAACCGACCCTGCGAAACCTGATGCCATGGCTCTCAAGAGAAAAAAACAATCGTCTTACCTAATAAACGGCCCGTGACACGCCTCGGTGACAAAACGCCAAGAGCTGCGCCCAGCCCGGAGAAACGTAAGGTTGAATGCCTGGCATATCCGCCAATCCCGAAACGCCTTCTCCTGAATGAAAAAAATAATAAAAATAACGGAAAGACCATTTCCATATGCCATCATCCCATCGCTAGACATGCATAATTTTACACTCCAAGCACACTGCGCGGGAACGCAGACGTCCACTTCTTAGTCTTCATCCAAAGGCTTCATGAGCGGGCTCTTCATCCTCGTGGGACTTCCCGCACGACTCCGGCGCCCTGCGTTCACCAGGCTTGGCACAAGCCGCTCGCGGCTCTCAGTTCTCACTGCCAAGCCACCACGATCCATGGAAAACGGTGGGCGCCCGTCGTCGAATCTCTCAATATTGAGCTTCGGGGTTGCCAGGCCGGAGGATCGGCCGGCCCTCGAACCTTCGCTGCTGTCAGACTGCTCATTCTCGTCCGAATCCACGTCGCCCAACTCAAATTGGTCCGCATCGCCCTCCTCCAAAACACGCTCGTAAGTGGCTGACGACCGCCCGAAAAGCTTGTTGGTGAGAGAGAAGCCGCGGCTAGGTTTGCGAGGGCTGCCGGGACGACGACTGCCCCGGAGGACAGACGTAAGCCTGCTGAGCCACCGTGTGCGGCGATCGCGCTTGCGTAGGAGGAAGCCAAGGACAAGCAGGATTAGAACGAACAGCAAAATGCCGGAACCGGACTTTGACTTGGCCTTGTCCAGCAGCTCATCTGCAGTGTCATCCCAATCATCGTCGTCATCTCCTCCAATAGCGATGGGGGAGAATTTGGATCCCGCAGGCTCAAAATCCGTGGCTCCAGCGACATTGCTGCCGAAGCCGACCGGCAGGGCACTTCCCTGAGGGGGCACTTGACCGGCCGCGTACAGGACCATCTTTCCAAGAGTCCAGCTAACTTCGACGCCATCGATTTCGTTTACGGGCTGGAAGGGGTCGACAAACCCCTTCTCCTTGACGTCTTTCATAGCACTCTCCGTGACATTGAGACCAGGATTCGGCGTGTGCTCGAGCCCGGGCCTGGGGATTCCGATGCCTTCATACAAAACATTGATGAGCCATGAGGCCTTGAAGCAGGCCTCCTGTGCGTTCTTCGCTTTTTGCGCAGCCGACTTCTTCCTCGCCTCGATAGTAGCCTCGATTTCGGTCCAGTCGCGAGTGCAGAAATCGACCACGTTCTTTTGGTACGTTGCTAGGTCGTAGGCCTTCTTGTGGCCCTTGCCGAAAACACCATGAGTCGTGTGCCAGAACTCGGAGACGCCGACAAAGTGATTCACATCGAAGTCGATGCTTGGCACGTGCTGGCCGTTAAGAAGACACGGGTCGTCCGCGCAGGGCGTGTCCTTTCCGAGGAGTGGCTCAGTTTTGCGAAGACATTCGTCGAATCGTCCAGTGCCAACGAGCGCCAATTCCTTGCCAGTAGATTCGGTGCCGATCGGATCGCCGGAGAGGGTGGACCGCAGGCCGGTGGGTAAGCAGGGATCCGGAATTTCGAGGCTGTCGGGTTTGCCGTATTGCTCCTTGAGGCTTTCGACGTATCGCTCGCGGGCCTGGTTGGCACCGTAACCTAGCCAAGTGGCCGTGAAAACGCGGTGTTCAATCGTAGATCCGTCCAGAGTTCGAAGACGGACCAGCTTCAAGTCGTTCGCGTGCTTCTCCGCCTCAGTGGCGTTGGGGGCGAAAGCGATCTGTGCCGAGGCGCCTCCCATGTCCAAAAAGCCGTACGTGTGGTGGTTCTTGCCGTGTTTATGCTTATTCGGGTGGTCGAAGCCACCGAGCAGGTAATTTGTCGCAAGCCATCCGTACAAACCTTCGGTCTCGCCCGAGATGACCTGGATGTTGGTGTTGCAGTCCGGTAAAGAAAAGTCCGTGTTCTGTTGGAAGTAGGAGCACATGTTTCGGAGGAGTGCTCTTTGCTGGTGTTCGGGGAGTAGACGCATGCCGGCGGTGGCCATGAGGTAAACTGGTGTGTCGGCGACCTTCTTCTCGGGAATGTGCTTGAGGGCGATATCGATCAGGGACTGGAGGTGTTCGCGACCAATCTCGTCGGGCTTCTCTGCGAACGAAGACACACCAGGACGAATCTTTTCGCTCGTTTGCAGTTTGATCTTGGGCAGGCTGTGGAGTTGTTCGATGGAGGCATGCTTGATAGCTTTGGCGTGGTCCTTCCATTTGTAGACGTATAGGCGCGTCCCTGAGGAGCCCGCGTCGAAGATGATTCCGTATCTCCCTGTTTAGATGAGCGCCCAAGTCAGCAAGCTGCTTCTCGGTGTGGATTGTAGACGGAGGGGCGTGGCTCCGTCGCGAACGTACATTTTTTCCCCATCAGGAGCAACAGGCGCAGTCAGGCTGCGTGGTTTTTGATAGAAGATGCCGGGAAGGTATGATTGCGGGGGGAGACGATGCAAGAGACGAATAGTCAATGTCAGAGAGTATGCAGAGAATCCGAATCTGCACGATCAAGAAATGGACGGTTGCGTCGTCAGTGGTGGTGATGTGGTGCGACTCGTCGGTTGTGGTTCGAGTCGAGGGTATTCGTAATCGGTACAAAGGTAGTTTGCGGTAGGTACTGATACAGCGAGAATAGAACAAGTCCAGCAGGTGGAATTAGAAAAACAGATAACTGCGAAGGATGTTGGACGTCGAGAATTGTTGTCAATTGATGAGTTCAGTGAGGTTGAAGCGAGCGTCGATCATACTGGAGATTGTCAGGAGGAAGAGAGGTGTTGTGAGAGCGAGAGTGTTGCGTAGGCGATTGATTGCTCGATTGGTTTTGGCCGTATCACTGTCAGGGGAAGAAAGCCAAGACGAAGAGGGGGGGGTGTGTGGTACAGTCGAGTCTGGAGAAGACCTTGATTTTGGACCGAACTGGACCGGGGTGGACACTTTGGCCGCTGGTGGGTAGACTTGGCTAAAGTGGACTGGCTGGAGGGAAGCTTGCAAGTTGCAAGGGACGTGGAAGGGGAAAAGGAAGGGAAGGGATGCCGATGGAGACGACGAGGGCGACGCAAAAGAGAAGGGCGAAGACGACGGGGGTTTGAGAGGTTTTGGACCCAGGGAAATGGAATGGAAGCAGCAGATGCCGTGAAGAATTGCGGGCTCGTATTGGATTACTGAGGCGACGGGTAGTGGTGCTGGTGCATCACTCTTCTGCAGCTGTAGAAGGAATCGATTGGGAAAGGTCTTGGTAGAGTGCCAGCCAAGCCTCGAAACGTCGACAAGGACGCGCAGTGCCTGACTTGCGTGCCGTCTAGGTAGCGTGAGATTGGTGAGATGGTATGCAGATACTAGGGAATCGTAGTGGTGTGCAGCGCAGCATCGGGCTGGCTTCTCAAAACGGAGGGATACGTAACCGTCTGATATCGCCCGTGATTGGAGGCCTGGTGCTTACTAGCAGGTGAGGTGGGCGCAACGTATCACCAGAACCAGCCAGGGTACGTGCTCTTTTGGGTTTTATTTTTGTCTTTCGCCGTCCACCTTTTCGTGTTTATTTTTTTTCCTTTCCCTTCCCTTCCCTTGCATCACATGGTGCTTTTCTTGCTTTCCAATCCCTGATGATATATAGTGGTCAACATCTCCAGATGTGTTTTGTTTCCCGTCCTCCCTTGCGAAATGTCGCAATCGCAATCGTATTTTAGTGATTACTTAGGTATGGGGAGCGTGGTTACCCTTTGATCTCGTTCTTTATTTACTTTTTCTTTCCCTTTCTCTCCCCCATCTTACTAGCTATCGCCTCCGGCTGGCCTGTGCACCGTGGGAATTTCTTCAGATGCCACTGGGCAGAGCGAGAGTGGGGGCTGCGCGTGGGCCCCGTCGTCAATTCGACATGCGCATACACCTTCTCCACCATCTTAAATGTTAGCGCGACAAGGGTTCCACTGTTACTGCACCATGCGATTTCAGCTCATCCTGGTAACAGTGGGCTCCCTGCCACGCTAACATCTGAGATGCTGGAGGAGATGTACTGTGAACTTGGTTGGACCCCTGCCTTGGCGTGTCAGAAATGGGAATGCCACGCCCACGGGATTCCATCTGAGTTGAAAGCAATCGGACGCTGAAGACACTGTGGCTCCCCCCGACAACCACGCAACCACGCAACCACGCCGCCAATCCGATGCTGGCTAGGAATGTTCCGCCCAAGAAGACGTCCACACACTCAGCGATATGTTGCCAGCTCTCACACTGTGTTATAGCCCCCCGCCGCACATTAAGGCGAGACCAAGCCAGCACCCGCACCTGCAAGACCACTTAGTAACCTTTATGTCAGCAAAAAAATGTGGTCTTTTCCACGCTGAATAATAAATAAAAACTTAGTAGTAGTTACTAACTACCTTAACGATTTTAATTAAAACCTTAAACTAGAAGATTTAGAATAAGCTATAGGATATTATAAGCCTCTATAAGTAATCTAAGGTTATAAAATAAATCTTTAAAGTACTTAAGTATGATAACAAAACTATGAGTATCTCTATTTAATCTAAACTAAGCTATTAAGATATTTTAATACTTATATCTTATTAATATCCTTATTATAGTATATTACTCTAAGTATTAAAAGAAATACTAGTTGAATAACTACCTTCTTAATAATATTACTCTAATTAAAAATTAGAGATAGTTCTATCTTATAGTAATTAAGTTTATATCATAATAAAGATATTTTAAAAAAGAGTATCTTAAGTTAATTAATAATATTAAAACGGAGTTTGAATATATAATATATCTAGTATCTAAGGATATTATTAAAATTAACTAGCTATATAATAAGCGGTATACTAAATTTCTTAAAGCGCTAAAGAAGCGGATTATAAACTAGGGGATATAGCAAGGGTGCTAGGTTATCAGGGGTAAGGATATATACTTCTAGCTCTAAAAAATTCCACACATTGGTGTTCCGCAAGACCACTATCGTGGATAAGGGACGTATCCATGGATCCGTCCCTTCATCCCTTCCAAAACCTTCATCTTCCCTTCCAACCTGGAACCCGCCTTCCGTCTTTGGCTTGGTGAATTCGTCTTCTCTTCGCTATTCGCTTCGCTTCTTGTCTGCGGGCAGTCTGCGACTCCACTGTCGTTGGTGCAAGATGAGATAGATAGGTAGATACCGTACGGCACTTCATTCAATTACAAGAAGCCGACTTCGACAATTGATCGCCATTCTGCTTTCAATAACCCGAGATAAGACGGATACGTGCGGATAGGGTGCTTCGATCCTCTAACCAAAGTCATTACTCCGAGACTGGATACAATTAATTACCGCGCTTCCCACTAACGGCTGGGTTGGCTTTTGTTGCCGACTCGAAATTGTCACTCAAAGTGAAATCATAAAACAAGTTACAGACCCTTCTCTGGACTTCGTCTTGATTGGAATCCAATTTGCGTCTCCCGATCCCCCGATCCACCAGTTGCTTCCCTTCCCCATCCCTCATGGTTCCCCTGCCCTTCCCTGTCTGCCGTTTGATTCTCCAGACTTTTGCGCCCTCCTCCCATCTCTTAAGTTACACTACGAAGGTCGCGGCCAAAAGTATTCGTACATCAGGGGGCCCATGTCGCCGTGCGAGTATTAGTGGGGTTTGGGCTGCAGAGACTGTAGTCGATCTTTTGCCTGTTTTAAAGGGAATATCGGTGCGTTAAATCGAGGATATAATTAAGCCTCTATAAGCATATCTAAAGCGATAGCAAGGGCTTATTAGTATTAATAGCTGCTAGAGATTAACCCGAATATAGAAGGCAAATTAGAAGAACTTCCTACTCGAGAAGTTATAGTACTTCATAGAGCGAATCTAGCGGAATATTTAATAGGTAATTTAGCTAAAAGGGGGTAACGAATATAAAGAAGGCGTATGCTTATTAGTATTAATAGCAGTAGAAGAGGCGATTCTATATACTAAGATTAATACTTTTTTAGCTATACTAGATAAAGTAGTAGTAAATAATAATAATTCGTAGTAGGAGGTAGTTAATAAGTTTAATAATCTCGACTTAGATCGCGAGGCTAGTAATAGCGCTATATGCTACGCTAAGGAGGTAGAATAGTTAGAAATTAATAATAATAGCAATTTTAACGGGTAAAATTAGTATCCTAAGTAAAAGAGAGTAGAAGAGTTTAAATATAGTATTAAAAGTATAATATTTATATTACGCGGGGTGCTTTTAGTAATATAGTAAAAATTCAGCGTTTTTTTATAATTATAGTAGTAATAAAATTAACTATATATATCGAGGTGGGGTAGAGGGGTAGTTGGAGGTGCTAGCGCTGAAGTTTAGCCGGCCTCTAATTAGCCGCACTGTGATTAAAAGTGGGTATGTACGAATACTTTTGGCCGCGACCTTCGTACAGGTGCGCACCTAATTTTTTCATCCCAAAATCCGTCTGCTCTTCCGTCATCAGTGCCCTCCGTCGCATGCCTCCCCGGGCTGCATTGACATTGCCTAAAACCACCGAGCGCCGATGTTCAGCCCAACGTTATACGGGCATCCAACCTCAGCCCCCCAAAAGCATAAAACTCATCATCCGCGTCAAGCACGCGTCAACCGCGCTGCCCGCCGTCCGGGTACTGTGTTAGCCCTGACGGCTGTCCGCTGAAGGCGATGGGATGAGAACCCAGCGCCTCCCATCCAAGTCCTAGCTTTTTGTGATCCAGATCCTTGGCTACTGCGTCCAGATCAGCAAAAGCCTTGCGCATTTCGAACAAGACCGTCTGATCCGTAGTGATGGGTATAGGCGCGGATATTGTCACCTTGAGTCTTTGTTTTTCCATCAGGCCGCAGCATGACCACATGTTTTGCCACCATTTTCTCCATCGCGATGGTCTTGCTGCTGTCGTGCCTTTTCGTCGTATGTTGTGTAGTTGTGACGTCTGACGTCCTGTGCCTGAGTCATTGGTGTGCAACAGCCGCAGACAGTCGTAGCTGACATACCGTGGATGCCTATGTACGTTCGAGGACCCTGAATATGACTCCGTGGAACGTTCCATGATGATTCTGAAGTGATAGCTCCTGGATCGCTTTCGCTGAGAATTTGATATTCCATACCAAATGTAGCGTGCAAAGCGCTCTTATACGTTCGTCTTTGTCATATCTGACCTTATTTCCGCACTCAAATCGACTTGCCCTGAACAACTACCTCGTCCATCAAAGCCGTTGAAGCCCCCTCGTAAACAAAGCAGATCAGAAAGGCATGTCAGTTGTGTCTTTTCCGTGGTAACATTGTTCTCGCCCGTTTTGTTTGTCCCCTGCTATTCTTAGAAACAAAGAATGATGTTCAAGTTACAGGTCATAATCGTCATTGGGCATTTGGCATGGTTCCAAATGCCGAGGGAATGAGAGTAGGGCGTTCTGCGACTGTCACCTCTCGTCAGCATAGAAGATGGGAACTGGAGCTGTCTGAATACCAGGTCTGGAATACGACTGTTGCGTGCCTCTGGGCGTCGGCACGAGACTCGCATGGCTGGTCCTTATTCCAGAAGAAAGTCCTACGCCCAATCCGTGACCACGCGCAAAAGGTTGCTGCCGAGGAGGCATGTAGTTGGCTTGGATGTTTGAGAAGCCGCGGGTTGCCGGCGTCCCTGCAGGCAAGCCAGACGTTGTCGACAGCCCATATCTACCAATGTTACCTGCGGTTGATCCTCGCGGTGCTCCTCGCGGAGTTTGGGGAACGGTAACTTCAATGGTTGTTAGAAGCCTACATACTCACTGGTCGGGTGGTGACCAGACGAACCTTGGGCCGGTCCTGGCCTGGGCCAGGGCTGCTCTCTACGATAGGCACCTGCTATGTTCGCCCTCGCAGGAGTCTGATCGTATACACCATCACCTGCAGATTGCTGTTGTGGACCAAGATATACGGACTCCGCTGGCTGTTTGTATACTCCGCGACCTGTAGCTGAGCCTGGAGCTTGAAGTCCTGTGAAGTCGGCGTCCACTGCGTTAGATGCTGCAGCCTCCACCTGTCCCAGCTCTGCTTTTCGTTTGACTCTGTCGTACAATTCTTGGACTTGATTGAGCCTGCGAGCTTTGTCTTTGAGCATCTGCCCAAGCTCGTCGTACTTTCTCTTCAATTCGCCGTATTCTGCAACCTGGGCTGCCTCCATGTCAGCGAACACGAGAAAATGGGGGTCGTAGTCGAGTAGTTACCATGCAACTGCTCCCGGAGGCTAACTGTCTCGGCGTGGGCTTCACTGACTTCCTTCTGACACTGTCTATGCATTGCCTTGAGCTGTGCAGACAGCTTTTTGACGGCCTGACGTTGGAAAACACTGCAGGATATCAATAGCCTGCATAGACTGTCAAGAAATGGAAGACGTACTCTTCCTGGCTTGTCTGGTATGCCCAAAAGCTCAGTGCTCTCCCAGTACACTCCATGATAACCGTTGGACTCAGGCCACTAAGAACACTTGCTTTGTATTCTTCAGTGAGGTCCAGGTTGGTCAAGACTGCATCGTCGTGACTGGGAAGTTCGGTCTGGCACGCCGGGCACTTTCTTCGGCGATCAGGTCCGTGTGATGAAAGCCCATGCTTCGCAGCGCACTCGACGCAAAATATGTGACTGTGGTGATGTCAGGACTGAACTTCGGAATTGGCTGGCATCGTGTGAAGTCTGGATTACCTGCATGTTGTCACCAAGCCTTGATGGTGTACCTCTTTCCGACATGCTCGGATGTTACATCTGAGTGCGTTCTCCATCGGGCTTTCAGGCCTCGATAGGTTTACGGCTGAGTGATGCTTTGCGTTTTTCCAACGGCCAGGCGAGGTATTCCGCGACTCGAACAGTGGTTCGGTGGTTGGCCTGAGAAACGCAATGGCGTCAACGACACGAGGCCTGTGGCGTTGAGTTCTATCCTAGAAGCCGTAAGTGTCCCAGGAATGCTCTATCGAAATACGTGGAGGCGGGGTGTTGAGTGTCAGGCTGAAAATCATAACGCAGTACCTACCTTATTGGCGAGTAAACCAAGGTGGGAAGAGAACGTCGAAGCAAATATGCAGGAAATACTTACGCATTCGGTAACGGTGAAGACTGCATGCTTATCAGTGGGATTCAAATATATCAGGAAGTTGTTAGGCGTCTGTTCCGATTCCATGCCTTCCGTATTGACAAAAATGGTAGTCGCAACTGGCTCTACTTGATGCTTCTTGCCACGGCAAGACCAATCCGTGCTCCACAATCCCTGAGGTCGGTACTCAACGATATCTTGTGTCTTACACTACTTACTCAGGTAGGTTGAAGGTAAAATTATGTACTGCAAAAGACTGAAACCGCTATAACAATGGGAGAATCTTCGACTTCATCTCCATTAGGCACTTGATTCCTTGCAATTCAAACCGGCAGTGACCACCAGCGGATTGGTTATTCGATCAATCGGTGCTTATCGCGATGTAGATTCAATATGCTCCGAAATACAGACATGGCTTGTCTCTACATCAACACAAGCCGTCACATGCTCGCCAATGCCGTCAAGTGGTCCGGACACTCTTCGACGAGTCGGAGATCGGACCCGAGTGTGGCTGTAAACCGAACACCTAAGACACCGCACCGAGAGTTTTTGGAGTTCGTCTCGTCTCGGTCACCACAATCCGGCCGGCTTCGGATGACCCACTCACACGCTCTGCTCCATCTTGCGGGGCCGGTCCTACGCTTGGGCCGTCCGCCTTGTCTGTCGGGGCCCTCGCGTCAAAAGGCAAGACTTGCATGGTGTCCCTGCCCACCATACCCTTACCAACCGACCAGTCACTCCAACCCCAGCGGCAGCTCCGAACGGCCCCCAATGGCAAGGCAAGAGCGTCAAACTCGCATAGAGTTTCCATTGCAGCTGTCGCGTAACCATGACTCGGCAGTTCTCCTGTCACCCGAGAGTCTAAGGTAGTGAGATTGTGGCTCTGCAACACAAAAGTTCTTCAGATTTTTAATCATCACAAACCGGACTTGCTGTTGACCATGGAGAAAGTCGGAGGCTACCAGTCACATCCGCCTCGAAGAAAAAAAGGCCAAGAAGCTCGATTCAGACGTCACTCCAAGGATGGCTCGGCATCTGATATGACGGGCATTGGGCGTCTCCAACAGCCCCGCGAAACTGCATACACCTCCGGATACACCCGAACCCACGCCGGGCAAATGGAGGGAGGCGAATATTCCCCCATGGATGAGCGCATCGCCATCAAGATGGCAAAAGAGCTAATTGAAGGAAAAAAAAAAACACAATTAAAAAGGGAAAACACAAAATTGACGCAACCACATTGAAGGGCTCACTGCCGTTATTCCGATTCTCGCACATCATGACTGAGGTAGTACCCAAGCTAAGAAGACGTCTAGTGTCCGGTTCTGACAATTTGTGGAACACCAATGTGTGGAATTTTTTAGAGCTGGAAGTACATGTCCTTGCCCCTGATAACCCAGCACCCTCACCCCCTCCTCCCTCCCCTAGTCTCTGATCCGCTTCTTCAGCGCTTCGAAGAACTCGGCATGCCGCTTGTCGTGTCCGGTTCTGAGTCTTGCGGCGGTTACATCCGTCTAGCAGAATTTTCTCCCGGCTGCTGAGACGAGACGGCACAAGACCCCAACCGACTCCAACTACCCGGGGGTGTGGGGCATCGCGGGCTCGCGTTTACACCCCCTACTCACGTAGGGCGCGTTTACAACCCCTACTCACACCCTACTCACGTCCTACTCACGTAGGGGTGCAAAAAACCCTGCACTACGTTAAAAAGGGGGTTCTACTCTATATTAATAAGGCTACACACTTGAGTTTAATAGCTAAGAATATGTCTATATATAAGATAAAAATAATATATATCTAACTCTCTATATATAAAATCTTTCTTAAATTAATTCTATATATTATACATAAGATATATAAAGTTAAAAGTTTAAAAAACTTTTGAATTTTTGATAACTATGGTACTATATTATATAATATATAAGTAAGTATATAGTTTTATAAAGGAAATTCTATTTTACTATTTCAAGTATTTACCTTATATAATTAAGCTATATATACTATTTTATATATCTTAAAAAGTATTTTCTTTATAAAAGAATTTTTTTAAAAAATTAATATTTTTTAAGTTTTTAGAGTAATAAATCTGATAAATTCTTCCAAAACTATTAAATTAAGAATATATCTATCTTAATTTAATAGTTATATTATTTAAAGCTATATATACTATATGTAAGTTAGTATTATATTTATATTTACTAGCGCCTTATATATATAAGTTTTAAAAACTATTAAATCTTTAAGCTCTTATATAAAATATATAACTAGTAATAATGATTAGATAAATATATAGCTAAAAAAGTAGATATTTTATAAATAATATAGTTTTTGATTAGCCGCGCATATTAGTTAGCCGCGCACCTTTTCCTATATCTATAATAATATATAGTATTTCTTAACTATAATAAATTAAATCTATTATTAGTTATTACTATTAAAATCTCCTAATAATTCGATATCCTTAGAATAGGTTTATATATTATAACTAATCTTATTATATATATTATAATATCTCTAAGCTAGCTAGGTTCTCTTTAATAGACCCCTCTCCTTATTCTCTTAAGGTATTAGATATTTATATTTTTACTTCTCTTTTAATAAACTCTTAGAATCCTCTATATTAAGTACTTCTCTAAGCTAGACCTATATCCTTTTAGCGCTCTAGTATTTTATAAGTATTATATTTATATCGTTGAGTATATAAAGCTGATTAGTTAAAAGAATAAATAAGTATATTATTATTTATATACCTTTTAATAATTACTTAACTATAATAATAATTAGTATTAATAAGCTTCTTTAATAAATAGAGATCTAACCTTTAATAAAGTTAGATTATAAGATAGCTTATTATAAGGTAGAGGGTATTTATAAGTATTAAGGTAGTAATATTAAAACGTTAGCTATAAGAGGTATAAGTATCTATAAATATATATTAAGCTTCTAAGTAATATAATCTAGATTCTATAGTAAAGTTCTAGCGCCTAGGAACATAGAATTAATATTTTTCTTAGGTTACGTTACGTAATCGATAGCTCAAAGAGAAAATAATAGGTATAAATAACTTAGTAGTAAAGTCTCTAAGTAAGAGAGTTAGAGAGAGAGAGAGTATTCTAGGGGGATAGGCTAGTTACTTATACTTAAGCCTTAGTTTCTAGAGCCTTCTATACTTATATAAGCTACTTATTAAGGCTACCCTACTTATTTCCTTATTAGCTTTTTATTAGATAAAAGCATAACCTTAATTTATTTAAGGTTTAACTCTATTAGAGGTAGTAAACTTAATAAGTTTCTATAGCTTTCTAGAGGTTTCTTTATATAATATAGATAGTAATAATAATACTATAATATAAGATATTACGTAATTAACCTCTATTATATAGCTCTTATATTATTATTATTATATATAGTATAATCTCTTATATAATCTCTTATAATCTTCCTTGTTAAAAACCTTATTATAAGCCTAGTAGAAAGTAATAAAGAACGTAGACTTAGTAAAATAGTCTATAGAGGTTAATTTTATTACTATATATATATTTTAGAGGTAAATAAAGAGCAATATCTAATAACTAGAGTAAATATAATAAATATATAAGTAACGTAGTTAATAGCCGAGCAAGCCGGATAAGCGAGCTAGCTACCTAACCACAACTATATTATATTTATAACTAATAGGTAGTACCAAGAAAGGTATCTTAATTAAAAATACTTAAAACCTCTTTATTAAATACTTCTTTAATAAATTAATATACTTATATATTATAAGTAGTATTCCTATAGATATTATATTGCTATTAGCCTATCTTAGTCCTTAGTTAGTAATTATTACTCTAATATATTTCCTCTTTAATCTAAGTTATTACCTCTCTTTATAACGAAATATTCTCTACCTTAGCTATAATAAAACTCCCTCTTTATCTAAGCTAGGCTTTTTAGCTCTCTAGTATTAGCTAAATAAGTTATTCTCCTCTTAAAGGATTTCATTCTTAGATCTTAGTAAGGTAATCTAATATATAAATCCCTATACTCCTTTTGATAAATACTCTATAGCTTTAATAATTAAACTTAGAGTATTATTCTAATAGTAAGAGATCCTCTTTTTAACAAATTTAAATTAAGAAGCTACTTTAGTTAGGTTATTTAATTTCTAGGAAGCTTAAGATAGAGGGGTTATTAATAGGGATCCTAGAGGTATTAGAGTATATAACCTTATATTAAACTTATATAATATACTTTTATACTTAAAAGTATAAGCCTAGCCCCTCTAAATCCGCCTTACATAATCTTTTCTATAATTACTTATATAAATACTCTATGAGATATAGGGAAGAAGTCCTCCTTTATAATATAGATATTACCCTGTTACATCTTTTCCTTAATTTCTTAGCTATAAGCTTTCTTTAGTAGCTTAAAATACTTAATATCTAAGGGCTAAAGTAAATAAGATAAATAACCTAGTATATAGAGTATAATAATATTATTTTCCTTATAATATATCTTAAAGTTAGTAGTATATTAATTTTTATACTTATGAATAATAAGGAGGTAATAATTATTACTTATATGCAGTTTTATATACTAGTTAAAGTACTAGAGCTAATCTAGGCCTCTTTTATTTATTATCTATTTATTTTTAGATATTATAATAACCTAGTTATATAGGAGACTAGATTTAGTATATTAAGTAGAGAGGTAATATTAGCTTATAATAGTAATATATAGTAAGATATTATAGCTTACTAAGTTAATAGCTTAAATAATTATAACCTATTTATAATTATTAGGCTATATTATATTTATACTTAAACGCCTTTCTATAACTATTCTACTTATAATCTAGCCTATTATAAAGCTAGTCTTATTAAAGTTATAAATAATAGATTCTATAATACTATATTTTATAATTATACTTACTATAAGGTTAAACTATATATTTATTACATCTAGATCTTCATATTAGGCCCTCTTATAGTTATACTTATAAAAAAAGCGTATCTAGAGCTATAGGTATTAATTAATAAAGTTTAAAGCCTAGCGCTTCTTAACTAGTAGCGTGTTATAGTTAGTATATAGTTGATTAGCTATATCTTCTGTACTACTAATATAGGGAGGAAATAATGAGGAATCTAGATTAAGAATATATTTAACTAGTTTTTTCTTTTAAGTATAGTTAAATTTTATGAACTAGGTATTATATTATATTATAATAAGATTCCCTTAATTTATGTACTAAAGGTTAAGTAAGAGATAGAGTAGATCTTTATAATAACTTAGATACTAAGGTTAGGGTTTTTTAGATACCCTAAAGGGCTAGATTTAATTAAGTATCATTGTTTTATAATATTATTATAGCGTTATAGTATTATATAAGTTAAGAGGTAGAATATAGGTTAAACGTAGTCGGGTAGCTAGCTCGCTTATTAACTACGTTATACTAACTATTATAATATTATTCTAATAATAGTAATTATTAAACTTAGCTAATAAATAGCTCTTATAGCTATTAATAATAAGTATCTAGTAGCTACTCTTAGTTTAGTTGTTAGTATATTTACTAAAGTATTTAATCTAGCTAAGACCCGTTTAATTATCTATTTATCTATTAGTAATAAGCTTAATAATCTAATTACCTAGAAAACCTAATTTTATAATCTAACTAGTAAGGTAGTATATACTCTTAATAATTATAAATTGAGAGATATACTACTCGCTTAAAATAATATATTTAATAATTATAGCTTATTTGTTATCACTAAGCTAGATAAACTTTACTTTATTATATTAATTAGTATATATTACTACTATTAATATAATAATTATACTTATTATAAAGCTAGTTTTATTAAAATTATAATTTTATTTCTCTTAGACTCTATATTTAGTTATTATATTATGTAATAATATAAACTACTTTAAAATAATCTCAAGGTCCTCTTAAAGAGCCTTTTAATAATTATATAAATAATTAAACTTAGTTTTTATAGTAGGGTATAATTCTATAAACCGCTTAGCTTATTACTTATTAATAAGCTTATTATTATATACTTATAGTAAGAGATTAGCTATATTTACGGTATTAGTAAGGTATAAAGGCAATCCTCTAGTATCATATTTAATAATATATTAGAGAAGTATTTTCTCCTTAATTAGATCGAGTTTATATTGTTAAGGTTAAGTAGGTTTATATGAAGGTTATTTATTTATTCTGTTATATAAAAAGCTTTTAGGGATATTATAGCTCTTTGCTACATACTATATACTTAGCTTTAGCCTATAGTATATATTAATTAGATCGCTTTAATAATAAGAAGGTTTCTTTCTTCTTATAAGTAAATTAATATTATAATTATAGAGCAATTATGCGTTAAATATATAAGTAGTTAATAACTAAGCGGGTCTAGGAAAAAGTGCGCAGCTAACTAATATATAGCTAACTAATAAACCACGTTAATTATAGTATTTTTCGTTATATTTATCTATTATATAACTAAGTATATATTATAACTTTAAAAGTGGTGCGGAATTCTCTATATAGGGCGTCGCTTTTTGCCCCCCTACGTGAGAGTGGGGGTGTAAACGCGAGCCCGCGATACCCCACACCCCCGGGTAGCAAAATTTTCTCCCGGGCCCCGGCTGCTGAGACGAGACGGCACAAGACCCCAGCCGACTCCAACTACCTACAATACCTGGTAACCAATCAAAAACGACATCCACTCACTAACGCCTTCGACGCTTAAGCGTCCCCCGCATATTAGTCTCAAGATGGAAAGTTCTCATTCTTTCCAGAACCAGCGTCGCAACACAAGGAATACCCAGATACCTGACTCGCCCGCGTGACTTGTAAATGACAATGGGCAGGTGAATGAAGCGGACATGTAGCAGGGCTTTCTCTTCTCTCTTTCTGTGTCGCCGCCTGCATATGCATGAGGCGAGAGAAGGGACATAGAGAGACGGAGAGAGAGCAGCAGCAGCATGGATGGCAGGAGTAAGTGCATGGGCATGGATCATGGGACGACCCAATTGTGGGGTAATTGCAGGGGCAGCCGAGTTGCTGCGGCCCGACAATCCAGGGCAGACAACCATTCTTCGACACACCCACCACATTTATCCAAAGTAGGTTGCGCATGGTCCTTAGACTCGAACTTCCCAGCAAGTCAGCCAGCAATGTCTGCGTCTACTCCTGACTTGCAGGCCACGCCGACGACGTTCCTTACCTAGCCCCGGATCATGGACCACTCGACTCTTGGGTGCATCACATCCTCAACGTCCTCGCATCGCTGCCGCATCCGTCGAGCTTCGCATCAAACAACCCCAGGCCGTCCCGTCTCTGGCGAGAGTCCTCGGACAGCCAACCACTCACGCTCCCCTCCTCACCAGGCCGATCCTCCCCTGAGTTTCCATTTCATCGTGCCGATATGCTTAAAGGCTGAATTGCTCAGAGGGGTGCCCTCCTGAACTCATCTGGCGTCTGTACGACCCCAGCCCACACAACCCAATCAACACGCTTCCTACTATCCCGTCCAAAAAAAGGGTTCCCCATTCCTAACGACTTACACAAAGCAGCCACGACGCTTTTCGTCGGCCGACCTTCCCTGATGCCGACACGCCCGGTGCATAATCCCTCACGTATATTGCGTATACGTACAATTAGAGCATAGCACAACGTGGTATAATTCTCTCAGCCGGGGGAACTGGTCTTGAACATTCCTCGAATCCGGACAAACCGTACCCCAAACCGTACCCTCCTCCACCGTTGCACACACCACTTCCAAACCCATGCCCTGAAGTCATGTGTCATTCAGTAACTTGTGAAAGTGTTGTCCGCTTTGTAGGCTTCATTAGGAAAGCAGGACCGACTGCCTTGACCAAGATACCCTTCAAAGGGCTGGTCAAGTACTGTAAGATCACAGGGCCCCGCATCGCATTGGTCCAAAATATCTTGCATTGCCATTTAGACGAAGTGAAGCTAGCCGAGGCTCCGACTCATCGTCATATCTTTCTTTCTTTCATTCCTTGAGTGTGTCGGTATGGTTCGTTTACCAGCTATACGTACATCAAAATCGTCATTTCGGGTATTCCTCATCATCTCTGCTGTCATGTTGCGTTTTCCATGGCCGGAAGCCGCTGCTCCCCAATTTTTCATCAACGTAGGTGCTATCCAATCCGAGTAAGAAACGCCGAGCACAATCTGTGTTCGCTTTTGGCCATCCAGGCTATATACAAGTCTTCATAGAATCGGTGACCTCTGCCACCCGTTCAGAAGAGGAACGAAAGGACGTACTCGAAGAGGTGAAATATGTACCAGTGAATGGAAGGGGGGGGAATAACCCAAAGGGACTCGCCACTCTAATGGGCGAAGAAGGCGCCCTCCATGGCCGCAGCCTGGCTGCCCATCATACCGTAGTCCATGCCCATCATCTGGTCGTTGACGCCGTATGGGGAAAAGTCCACACCTTGATCTGGGCTGGTACCCCAGTACATGCCGTCCAGATCCCAGAGGCCGTGTTGATCGAGCATGTCCATCAAGCCCATCCCTTCTGGCTCCAGGCCGATGGGTGACATGTGCAGCTCCGTCTCGCCCATCAGCAAGCTGTGCTCGCCTCCCATGCCGGACAGGGGGCTCTCTGACCGCATCGAGGGCTGTCGAGAGGCCTCGTACATTCGCCACATGACCTCGCGACTTCGTCGAGCTGCCAATGACCAGTCCTCCATGGCTTCGAGCAGGTCGAGGATCGTCTCGATCTGCTGGTGCCAGTCGGGAACACGTGGACTGTTCCATTGCCAAAAGACGCTGACCAGGGGGATCATGGCCGCCTGGTACAAGAACCACACGGCGTTCCATCCGGACATCTGGTTGCGGGTCCATTCCCGTGCAATGTCCTCGATGGTCTGCTTGGCGAGCTCGCGGCAAGTCTCAATGGCCGTGATATCTTGATCCGCCACCTGAGTCAGGGCGCTGCTGCTGGCAATGCTGAGCAGGACCGGTCGGTGGAGGAGCATCCGGAGGTTCTGGTAACGCCACTTCAGGATACATCTCGCGATGTAGAGCGGCTCGGCGCAGGGGTCGGTCGTCCTCAGGAGCCATGGGAGGCTACTGTACCAGTTGACCAGCTGACCGTCGAGGTTGCAGCGGTCTTCCGTCCGCAGGAGGGGTGAGATGGCCAGCAGGTCTTGGATTTGCGTGGCAATCTTGCAGAACTTGATGTTCTCAATCAACGGCAGGATGCCGGCATGTTGAGCAGAGTCTCTGGCCTAACAACTCGGTTAGCTCTCTAAATCCGTCCGCCTGCCGCACCATCTGATTGGTACTCACCTGGTTGATGCCAAACTCTGGGGGCCGGATGTTGATCGCAGGCCCCCATCGACCGAAAGACGGTCGACCCATTGTTGTCGTGGCCCACGTGTCGAGGCAGAACAGACTCCACCAAGTGCGGCGCCTAGTCTCTGCGGCGGCGATGTCGCTGGATCCTTGAGCCAAGCTCTCCCGGTGGAGACCAAGGGCGCTGGCCATTCTGATGGCCGCACCAAGAACGGCGTTTGCCATGTTTGGTCTGTTGATGTAGTGGAGGTAGTAGCCGCCAACCAGAGCCAAGGCTTGGACGCTCTCAATGTGACTGCTTCCGAAAGCGTCCATCGGCAGGTGCTCCATGGCTCTGTTGTAGTAGTTGATGTGATTGTAGTCGTCAGACTTCATCGCCACAACGCTTCCCATGGCAAAGACCATGTTGAGCAGAGCAAGCCATGGAGCGTCGAATCGCTGGCCCTCGAGATAATCCGCTCGGAAAGCAGCTTCATCCAGCATGGGGACAAAAACGTGAATTCGCTTGAAATAGGCGTCGATAAGAGTTTGGCCCTTCCAAGACCAAGGAATACGGTGAGGGTCGTTTGTTGCGACGCACTTTGATCTCATCGTCGGAAAGTTGTGGGTGACTTCGGCACTGTGAAGTGGCGTAGTAAGCGAGTTCCGGAGTCCAGGCTGGACCTTGAGCAAACACATCAAGGCGGCTTTGATGGACGAGGCGCCTAGGTAAGACGATTGCCGGTCCACAGACAGTGAAAGTGCGTTCACGTCGTCGGCCTCCATGGGGATTGGGTCGCGACCCCGGCGCTCTTCGTCCCATTCTATGTCTCGACCGGGCATCAGCTCAAGACCGGAAAGACCTTGTTCGCTGCCGGAGCAAACTGGGGACTCCAACTCCTGTGATGGAGGAGAGGTGTTCAGGGGCGGAGAAGGCAGTGCTGTCGGCGTGTCGAGCACAGGCCGCTCAAGGAGACCCAGAAGCTCCTGGCGGGAGAGTGGGAGCAGAGACTGAACATCGTGATTGGGGAAGAGGCGCTTCAGAATAGAGCGGCATTCCTCTAGTGATTGGGAGAGCGCCTCCAGGGTCTTTCTCGATGGAATTACCCGCTGTCTGTGCTTGTCGTAGAAACACCTCTTGGGCGCGCGGCTTGAGAGGCATTGGCCGCAGGGTTGCTGGCCATCGCAGCGACTGCTTCAAGGTCAGATGTCGTTTGCAGAAAAACGAGTCTGGGCAATCGAGACTCACATTTTTCGCCTCTTGCATTCGGCGCACGCATGCGGAGTGGTGATTCTTTTGGAGCCTGTTGAGGCAGTCGCCTTTCCGCTGTCTTGGTACTTGCTTGCCGGCTTCCTGGGTGTGACGCCTTGGACTGAGAATTGTTAGCTGAGAATCGCAGGGAAGAGGAGGAAGGTCGTGGGTTGATGTATAATTACAGGTATGGAACATGCCACCATGAGTGGAGACTGGGATCGAGGGAGCCATGGTCACCTCCGGTGAAGTATTGTACTTGGTGTAAGAGGGATCGTACAGAAGGAGGCTGAGATGAAGCGCAATTTAGACCAAAGGCAATCAACACAAGTCTTGAAGATTTTGTATGTTGATGAAGAGGTCGAGGGCCTATCCTGTCTTGCCGACTGGGGATACCAAGAAAGCGGTCGGGCCGGGTTGGTGCGGTGTAGACCTTATATATATCTACATGGGAGGCTAGTCGAGAAAAGCCGAACGAGGTACGAAGAGTCCGGCAGCTATTCAGAATGGTGCCGGCGCGGCAACATCGAGTGTGGAAAAGGTTGCAAGTGGGTATATGTGAGATGGTATAACGAGAAAATGACAATGGAACATCAATGCCGCGTTGGCTAGTTGGGTATAAGCAAGCAAAGCGAGCAACGCAAGCCTTGCAAGCTCAGGTACTACTGAGGGTATGCTTTGCGGCACCTTTTGGAGTCGGCCGGGGTAGAGGAAAATGGGGAATGGGACGGGAACAGGGCCGGACTACCTAGGTAGGCCAGGCCAGGCGAAGCGGTTGACTACTGTCTGTCATCGAGGCGTGACCCAGCCTTGATGAGTGTGCGGTATCATGCAGAATGCCACATGGAGGAGGATGAGAAGGACAGACTGGCACAAGCATACACGAGGTAGAGCAGTGGTCGCGGCCGCGGGTCGAGGTGGTGAATGACCGGGAGGCTATGGAAGTGGTGTCAGGAACCAACTCCTCTGCGGGGCATTTGATCTTTTGACACTATGCGGAAAGGGTGTTCCTTGGTCACAAACAGGATGTCTCTTGTTGAGGCCGGGTATCGCGGGGAAGAAGGCGGGATCCGAACATGCTGGTGGCCATCTTCGGCGCAGGGTTCCGAGTTTTACTGCTTTGGCCTACATAAAAAAGCAGTGCTTTTGCGTTGGCCTAAAAAGGCGATAAAAGCGTGACATTTGCACCAAGCTAAGCCTAATTAGGCTAGCATAAGGCTAACCCAATCTAATAATCGCAGGTAGGCTAACTTTTGAGCTCTTTTTTCCCTCCTGTCGAATCATACGGTATGGGGTGCAAAATGACTGCGAAAGTGACGTGTAACTGTCTGAAAACTCTGTACATGGATCCGGGCGGAATGTACGCCTAAAAACAGCCAATGTGAATGTAGCCCGATTTGGCCGGATTTCGCGCTGCTTTTGCGCGCATACTGCGCCCTTCCGCGCGCGCCCAAGGGGTCGATTTGACACCTATAATACTACCTCTACTACTTTTATTATTATTACTAATAATATCGTAATAGCCTGAAGAGGCCTTAAGACTATTATTATTAAGTAGTAATTTCGCCTATACTATAATTATAATAATAAGGACTAAAAAGAGTAATATAAATACTATAGCTAGATTATTATAATTAATATCTCTTAGTAGAGGAAGTATCTTAACTACTACTAGTAATACCTTAATTATTAACCTATACCTAATTACTAATTAATAGTTACCCTTATTACTATAGTATAGTTAATAATACCTTTAGAGACCTAATAGACTAGCTAAATTATTATATCACTCATTCTATTTCTACTAATAGTCGCCCTTTTACTTTCTATAAGGATAATTAGACCTATAACTTTATTATAATACTTTAACCTAGCTAGAAGCTGCTATTATTATATAGCCTTAATAAGGTATATTTACTTTATATCTATAATAACTACTACTATAAAGTTAAAGCTATTATTAAAGCTTCGCTTTATATTAATATAACTTTTAATAGCTTTAAAGATAATACTAATAATTATATTAGTAATATCATTATTATAATACCTAATAATATTACTTTCTTTTAATATATATAAGTAACTACTAACTAAACTACTACTATAATATAATATAGAGTACTTAAGAACTCTTTCTTATTCTTAAAGAGATTTTTATAGTAAAAGGTATTTATAACCTTAAGTAAATTAATAGCTTTATAACTAATATAAATAGCATCATAAGGGCTTTATATTAAGAGATTACTTATTAACTACGCTTTAAGTATATCTTACCTATTCTCTATAACTCCTATAGGCTAAACCTTCTTATTAGTAATATTATAAAGCTATCTCTATAGTAATGAGTTATTGAGGAGGCCTTAATTATTATTAATTACTTCTATACTTTAGTTCTACTTTAGTAATTCTAAGTTATCATTTATAATAAGCTTAAAGCTTTTTTAATTTCCTCTTTTGCTTAATAGGGAAGTATAGAGATTTATTTACTATTAGTAATTTATTTAAAAGGTACCCTCTTTAACTATATCTATATTAATGTTATTACTAGGTAGTAAGGCTTTATTATAAGAGATAATAATACTAATAGTATTACTATACTAATTAGTATTATTAGTAATAAATTTTTTTAGCTCTATATAGAGACTCTTATCAACTTACTTAAACCTATTAATAAAGCTATTAAGATATTTATTAGTTTCACAATACCGGTATATAAAGAGAGCGAGGGTAAGCGTAGTATAAAGTCTTAAATTATTAATAATATTAAGTTATACTTAGAAGGTAGCTAGTAAGGTAGGAATAATATAAGAAGCCTAATAAGGTAGGTTATATAATAAGTTATATAACTACTCGCTAGGTCCTACTTATTCTAACCTAGGCCACGGATCTGAAGTTAGATCTAGCCTACTAGGTAAGTAGGAGTCCTACTTATTATATAAGTAGGTAAATATTCCTATACTAGTAGTCTTTCTCTTATACTAGTAATCGCTTAATAAGCCTATCTAATTATATAAACTAAAATAATAAGTTAGAAGATATTATTAGCTTCTAAATAAAGCGAAAAGGTAGCTAGTTTTAGCTATAATCCTATCTATTCTATCCTTCTATAAATACTTATTATTATACTATTACTATACTAATCCTTCTATTATATATATTACCTATCCTTCTATATAGATTATTAATTTGTTCCTATTAATAAGGTAGTATAACGCCCTATTAGGTATTGCCTTTATTGGTATATTAGTAGAGTTATCTTTGCTATTAACCTATTAGATCTTAGATAGCTTATAACACTTAGATAACTAATAGAGGGCTATAATATTAATTATAAGCCTCTTTTCATTTATAATGTTAAGTTTAATTAGATACTTATATAGCGAGTATAAGTTAGTATATATTACTATTGGGATAGAGTTAGTAATACCTAGCTTCGTAGTAACTTATTAAAAGGTTAAAATTAAAGTAAAAGCAAGGTCCGCGCTAGTAATTATAGTATAGATCTCTAAGGCTAATACGCTATAAGTAACTTACTTATACTTAGTAGAGCTATAATAGATAATATTACTATTAATTATAAAGGTTATATTATCTATTATAGCTCTACTAAATATAACGATATAACCTAACTATAATATAAGGTCTAAATTATCAGTAAATATTCTACTTATAAATATAAATAGTTTAGTAATAGGTAGTAATAATATAATAAATATTAAGCCTTAGTTAAAGCTATTCTTTAGCTATTATAAGCGCTTATTAAGAGTACTAATATCTTTATTAGTTAGATCCTAGTGTTAAGTAGTAGTTAATAAGTTAGAATAAGCCTTTAGTTAGTAAATTAAGGCTATATAAGCCCCTCTAGCCTGCTACTTAATATACTACTCTTTTACTAGTATTTTCTTAAGTATCTTCTTTATAGGGTTAATCTTAGCCCCTTAGCCCTTTTAATATAATATAATAGCGCTAGTACTAGTAGTTAAGATCATTCTATCATTAAACGTAATAGGGGTCTAGGGCGTGAGTTTCTCCTTAGGTTTAGTTATAAATTTAGCCTTCTAGAGCTCCCCTTCTTTAATAATAGGAAAAGTACTATTAGAGAGACTAATTATATTATCTATCTATATAGTAATAATAATAAAATAAGAGCTTAAGTTATTATTAGTAAGTAAGTAGGGGTTGAAAGTAGAAATAGTTACATATAACTTATTCTAATAATAAGCGCTATAAGTAGCTTATTAATAGGTACTAGCTTTAGTAATACTATAGAGAGGTTTAATAACTTTTATAATAATCCTAGGGGGGTAGAGATTATAGATTTAGTTAAGTAATTAAGTATAAATATTATATACTAGTATTATCTAGGATTATATATAAGCTTAGGTAATATCCCTAATCTAAATAATATAATTAGGGCTAAGTAATAACGTAATTACTAGAAAGAGGTAAGTATTATGGTACTAGATTATAAGTAATTAAGTTAGAATACCCTAGTTATTAGTATTATTAATACTATAAATAACTACGTAGGACTTCTTAATAGGGGTAGTAGTCTTATTCTTAATCTTATTAACTATATAAAATTAAAGAAAAGTAGCTATATTACCTAGTTAAGTTATAAATCTTAAATTTAAATACTTTATAATTAAGGAAGGTACTAATCTCTTTCTTATAAGACTTCAAAAAAGGGGGATTATTAATAATAAGCTTATTAGACTTATATAAAGCTAGGGAGAGTTCCTAATTAGCCTTCTTCTTTATTAAAATAAATATTATTAAGTAGTTAACTTCTAGTTTAAATATATTAGATAAGTTAGTAATAGGGTTCTTCTAGAGTTATCCTCTATAATAGGGTAGAGGTGGGGTTAGGGTTAGCTTGGTAGCTTTAGGAGTAATAGGGGTTTATAAGTTATTATTATTAAGGCTTCTAGGGGCCTTAGGATTACTATAAAAAGGTCTTATAGTAATAGAGGGGAAATCTTAGGAGCTATAGGGTAGCTAAATAGTAATTATTTTACTTAAAATAGTAACTAATTAATAGGGGCCCTATTATTTATCTTTTTCTCAATATACTCTAACTTATAATTATAATAAGAGGTAGATATTATTATTAATATTAGGGCTATTATAAGTAGTGAGGGTATTTATAACTTTATATTTAGAGTATTCTTTTTATAAATCCTTTATTATAGTATTAATTACCTTAGCCCTAGTAGTAATACTAGGGGAGGTGGTAGGGTCATTACTAATCTATAGGTATATATTAAAAATAAGTAGGGTAGGTATAAAGCTATTAGGGCTAGTAGTATTATTGATAGACTTAATTACTATTTAAATGGTAAAAGGGGTTTTAATATAGGGGAATCCCTATTGAATAATCATATAAGTATAGTATAAGGGGCTATAATACCTCTCTATTTTATTAATTTAGTAATAGGCTTTAATAGGGATAACTTTAATTATAAATATTATTAATTTAGTATTATTTGTAAAAGCTTTTATTATGAAGTTGAATCTAGTATCTATAATAATATAATTAGGTAGTCCTTAATAGATATAAATCTAATATAGCTAGAGGGTTTCCTAAGTAGGTTTTATAGAGAGATCGGGGAGGAAGTAAGTAGTATTAAAGCTAGTAGCTATATTAATAATATATAGGGTTACTTTACCTTTAAGGTAAATAATATTATAAATAATTTTATAGTTAAATAAATAGTTATCCTAGAGGGAGAATTTAAACCTCTAAGAAGCTCTTATATTTAATTAGTAATATTAATAGACCTTAGTTAACTACTTAATTACGACTATTCAAATTAAATAACTAGTATGCTAGAGGACGGTAGCTAACTTAATAATAGAGGGGTAACTAAATTATTAATGGAAGTATTATAATTTAATATGTATTAAATAGCTAGTTTAAGTGAAAATTTCCTTTTTATTAAAGAGAGGCTAATTATAGCGCTATTTATATATAACTAGGGCTATAATATTACCCTAAAATAAGTAATTATAAAAGTTATTAAATAAATACCTATTTAATCTATATCGCTTAAGTAGAGGCGAAAAGGGGTATTAGTAGGTACTGTATAGAAAGTTATACTACTAAATATAGTTTTAATTATAATAGTAATAAATAAATCCTTCTAGGGGCTATCTCTAAAGCGCACTCTCGCTTAGCTAGTATTTATCTTATTAATCGCTATTAATAAGCAAATCTATTATAAGGTAATAACTTATTATTAGCTAGTAGTAGAGACTCTAATAGCGCCTAAATCTAGTATAATACTCTAGAAAACTTCCTTAGAGTATTTATTATTAAGTATAAATAATTAGGTTAGAGTAGAGGCTCTAGATAGGATAAGCTATATAGGTAGGAGAGTAAGCTTAGGGTTAGTAGCTAGGTTAGTACCTATAACTGTATAGAAAGTAGCCTAATTTGGTAGTAAGTTAACTAATTAATTACTATTAATTATAAATATAGAATTAGTAATAAATATAATAAACTTATAAGGGGAGGAGGGCTCGGATTAATTCTACTAGTAATATTAGCTAATTAAGGCTACTAGTCCTAGGGGTATATAGGTACTTAACCTACTAAAGGAATATAACTATTACCTAGTATTTTAAAGGTATTATTTAACCTCGCTATTAATATTAGTATTATTCGCTAGGGCTTCCTAGTCCTCGTTATTACCTTTAAGGTTAATAAGGAAGGCGTTAAACTCTTCTTTAGTAATATTTTAAGAGTATTTAAACTTAAACTTATTAAACTCTTAGGTATATTTATTATTATTATACTTCTAGGACTAGTACTTAAGTATTACGAATAGCGAATAGGCGAAGGTTAATATACATCAATTGCGCTATATTAAGTAGATTCTGTATTAAAGAAGGGAAAAGTCTATCTATAGGCTAATATAGCCCCGGAAGGCTAAAGGCTCGCCTAGAGATTATATAACTTAGTAGTTATATAACCTGAAATCTAAGTAGGTCTAACCTAACGTTATAATACTACCCCCCCCCTTTACTAGTATTACTATGCGTAGTAATTAACTACTATATATATTAGGGTCCCCCTTCTAATAGTTACGCTAGGGCGTTATTATTATCTATAGCAGCGGGTTCCTTATCTTAGGTAGTAGCTAGGAGCTATGCTAAAAGGTATTTTAATAGCCTTATAATAGCTAGGTTAGTAGTATAGAAGTCCTATAGCGCTACTAGGGCGTGCTTAAAACTCTTAGTATTATACTAAGTAGAGATATAGTTATAGCCCTTCTAGTTAGTGCGATATTATAATTATTTATAATATAGCTAGCTAGTAGTTACTTATATAACCTTATACTCTAGCTCGTTATTGAACTTTATATTGTAGCGCTTTAAATTAGCTTAGTAAAGGGTCCTTTGTAGCCTTTTACAGCTTACTAGGGTAAAATACTAGGTAATAGTTATATTCCTTTAGTAGGTTAAGTACCTATATACCCCTAGGACTAGTAGCCTTAATTAGCTATAGCCCGTCCTATAGTATAAATAGCTTAGAAGAATTTTCCTAGCGCTATTCTTTTATTAATATATATATAGAGTCTCCTATAGCTAGGGTATTAGGTTAGTAGTAGTAATTTATAGCATAAGCGTAGTACTATTAAGCTATAGCTATATTCCCTTCAGTAATATCCTTAATATTATAGAGGTTTTGTACTAACTACTAGGCGTCGCCCTAGTTAATCTTCTCTTTTTTTATTAAAAACCTCTATATATACTAATCCTAGTTAAAACTTATCTATAGCAGATACCCTCGTTCGATCTTAAATAGTATAAGCCCTATAGTTTTATTTAATAATACTACTTAGGCGAAGTTTATAGTAAGGAGTATTTCACTCTAGTTATCTTAGAACTAGTTTATTTAGGGGTAAAGGTATTAAGTTAGGTACTAATTAAGGATCTTAATCTATTTATTAGTTTCTATATAACTAGCTATACTTAGCTATATAATTATACTATATATCTTATAAAGTTTACTTTAGAAGTTAGAAGTAAACTAAGGGCCTCTATTAGATATGATTATAATAGGGGAACTTATATACTAGAAGATATAGGTATAATATAAATAAGTAAAATCCTATACTATAATAGTCTTATAATAGAGGAGGGAGACTATCTTTTTAATAAGTAGTATACTACTATAAATACGTTATTAAACTTATAGTAGTTAGGTAGGTATAACATAAAGCCTATTATAATATATTCCTAGGGGTAGTCTAGTATTAGTAAGGGTTTTAACTTACCTAGGGGCTTATCTGTTAACTTCTAAGCCTAGTAATAGGTATAATAGTTATAAATATACTACTTAATATTAGTAGTTAGCTAGGGCTAAAAGTAGCGCTCTTTTAGAAGCTTAATAATCTTATTCTAACCTAGGTATATTATAGGCTTTTAGACATAAGCCTTATAGATTAAATTTATATATAGGCCCTCCTCTTTAGGTATTATAAGCTTTCTATTAATTATCAAGAGCTTATTTTATATTTTCTAGCGCTCTTTTTTAGTAATAATAAGTATTTTTAACGCCTTAAGTAATAGTATATTAGGCTTATAGTTAAGCCAGAGGATATATTTAATTAGGAGGTATCCCTTTAGCTTATCTTCTAGTTTAAGCGTGTTAATAGCTACTATAGGGCGGCTCGGGGTGCTCTCTAGTAGCTAGTATAGCTTATTTACTACCTCTAGGGATAAATAAGTAAGTAGTAGTAATACTTAAGTATAGTCTAATTTATAAATAGCTTATTAAGTTTAGAGGTCCTTATTTTTCTTTAAGAGGGTATTAGCTAGTATATTTTTATACCCCGAGTAATACTAAATATAGAAGTTAAAACTAGCTAAGATATCGAACTAGTAGGCTTAGTAAATATTTAAAAGCTATTTAGTTATAAAATAGAGTAATAATTAGTAGTTTATAATAACCTTAAAACGCTAAGTAATTATAGAGAGTTTAGCTCTTTATTCTTCTAACGCTAGAATAATTACTATTATCTTATAGTTATAAATAGAGTAGTTTATCTCTATTAGTAGTATAATCTTTAAGAAATAAGCTACTAGGTACTATAGATTATTATTAGTTTTTATATTAGAAGAGGGTAGTAGTATAGATAGATTGAGAGGTATCTATCTTAACTTAGGTTAGTAGTTTAGGCTCCTAGTAGTATAAGATAGGGCCTAATATTAGAGCCTCCTTTAGTATTATAAATACTATTATATAGTTATTATTAAAGTTAAACTAGGTATCTTTAGCTATAAGCTTAGTAAGTAGCTAAGTAATCTTTCTATAATTTATAATAAATTAATAATAGAAGTTATAGAACCCTAGGAAGGACTAAATACTACGCACTATAGTTAGTAGCTACTAGTCTTTTATTATAAAAACCTTCTTAGGGTTAGAGCTAATCCCTTTAGTTATAATAATAAGCCTAAGGTAGCGCGTTATAGTTATACTAAATTCATACTTCTTAATATTAGCCTAAAGCCCTACTTAGTATAGCTAGTTAAAAACGTTCTTAATATATTCCTTATACTAGAGGGGGTTCTCTAAATAAACTAGGATATTATCTATATACGCTATATAGAAATTATCTAGGTATTCTATAAGTGTATTATTTATATACTATTAGTATATCGCCAGGCTATTATAAAGCCTAAAGGGTAGAACTTTATACTTATAGGAGCTATAATAGGTATAGAACGTTATTAAGTCCTCTACGTTAGAGTAGATATAAATTTAATAAAATACTTAGTAAATATTAATCTTTATAAATACTTTAGCTTAGCTAGTTTAGCTTAGTATCTTATATATTAGGGGTAATAAATACTAATCCTTTTTAATAAACTTATTTAGCTTTTAGAAGTTAATATAGAACCTTAGGTAGCTATTAGACTTTTAGATAAATGATATTAGGAATATAAATAGGGCGTTACCTAGCGCTATAAAGCTCTTTTTTAGGTTCTTAAGGAGGTATTATCAGATAGCCTCAAGTTTTAGTAGTAATTTGTAAGAGTATGGCTATAGGCCTAAACCAGGAAACGCTAGAATGCTGAAACGTAGGTATCTGTTGTTATATTAAACTATTGCTTAACCGTCTAAGTCTGCAGCTTATAGAGCTTTTTCTAAGGTGTATTTATCCACCCCTAACTTGCTAACGTTTTGCTAATAGCGTGGCTTTATATCCTGCACCTGCTATTATTCCTTATAATTACCCCCCCTTTTAAAGCCTTAGTCCCTAAGGCGTGCTAGTAGGGTAATATAGCTCTATATTGCTAACTATAGACGATAGTTTAGCGCCTTTATTATATTATTTGCTATTACTCTTTCCAGCGCTAGATTTAGGCTATTATAGCAAATAATATATCTTATTTTCTAGCGCGTTATATTATTTTAAATTTTAAGTATTGCTATTATTTTTTAATTAGTTACTAATAGTTATATAACTATGCAGTAGTATATAGCTAGTAATTATTTAGCCTTATTACCTAGCGATATTAAGTATAAAAGGGCGTCTTCTTTTTAAGGTCTCTAACCTAGTTAAACTTTTCCTTCTTTACTATCCTTTTTTTAACTTAATAGCCTCTATTTTTTCTTTAGCACCTATTTCACAAGTCTTTGCTATAATTATCTCATTTCTCTTTACCTCTTCTTTTTAGTTATTTTCTTCTCTAGCCTTTTGCTAATAGCTCTCTACTATATCCTATAGTGCACGCATAGGCGTAGTGCTCGCTAAATACCTCTATAATCCTGAGATCCTCTCTAGCGATCTTACTAGTAGTACTAATAGTAGCTATCCTTACCTTAGCTATCTTTATAAGATATATTAGGATATTATTAATCTTTGCTATATATATAGCGAATATATATAGAAGTAGGTCTATTATAACTTTAATAAGAAGAAATACGCTATTATAAGTCTCTACTAATTCGCTACTTAGTTGCTATATACTAACGCCTAGTAGGTTCCCTAGGAGCTTTAGGGCATAGCCTAGATAACCTAGAATATATTCCACTAGATCTAAATTTAGGAATATAAGGGCGTCTTGACCCCTCTTTATTATTATTATATTCTGACTTCGCTTAGTAACTATTTAGTAATATAGAAGTATATTACTAAGCTTATCTATAATCCAACTACTAGTAGTAATAGCTATAATATAGAGTAGCTCTAGCTCTAGGAACTTGGTTTAATCTATAAGTACCTAGCTCTTAATATCTTAGTTTATATAGGCTATTATTTACTACTCCCTTGCTAACTATATCCTACTAATAATTAGTTCTAGGTTAGTACCCTTTATAATAGTATTAATATACTTTAGCGCCTGAACGCTACCTAGCTATTATATATTTATAATAATAGTCCTATTATATACCTCTATAATAAAATTAATTATCTAGTTAATAACCCTTTAATAAAGCTAGTCCCTAAGCGCCCTCTTGAGTATAATATTAACTCCTTTCCTAAGTTTAGCAAGGCGCTCTAAGATAATCTCCTTAAGTATGCCTCTAATAATATTCCCTCCTGCTTTATTACTATTACTAGTACTACTCGCCCTATCTCCTATGCCTTATACCTTGATACTCCTACTAAATATAGCTAAGAGGATAGTAATAAATTAGCAAAGAAGGCTAGGAAGGCTAAGAAGACTAAGGTTACTATTACTATCTCTAATAGTAGTTCTAGTAATAAGTTAGATAGCAAGGTAGGTAGTAGCTCTAGTGATAAGTTGGGTAGTAACTCTAGTAGTGAGTTAGGTAGTAACCCTAGTAATGAGTTAGCTAGTAGTTAGCCTATGGGCAGTAATACTAGAGATGCTGGTGATGCTAGCTTAGCGACTAGTTGCTATAGTATTCATATTAGTGCTGCTCGTGGTTATAGTAGTCGTAGCGCTCGCCCCTATGGCTATAGTAGGAACTGAATAACTAGTTATATTATTAGCCTTTTTCCTTTTCTTTATAGGATAATACCCTCTTTTGCTATAATATTAGTAATAGTTTGCTACTTAATATAATTAATATTCTACTTCTTAATTTAGCTTCTATTCTATAGTCTTATAGCTTGTAATTAGTAACTTATTACTATAACTTTAGTAACTAGTTATCCCACTTCTTATAAGACCTCTTATGCTATCTATTAAACTTATAAATAGCCTCTTATGCATTTGCTAAGTTCTCTATAGGCTCCTATGTATTATATTCTATAAGCTATTCTACTTACTTAACTAGATACTATGCATTATTACTAATACCTTGCTATATAATAATCTCTTTTACCTCCTATTCCTCTAGCTTATCCTTTAGCTCTAGGTATATAAGCAAACCTTCGCTACTTACTTAGTAGTTATCCTATAGTTCTAGTAAGGTAATAGAGAATATATTATATATCTATTAGTATTAGAATAGCAGATAGACCTTATATACTTATATACTAACTTATTCTGTAATAGCTACCTATATAAACCTAGGTGCTAGTTTTTTATTCTTAAACTAGAAGTCCTTTATTAACAGTCTAATAACCTACCCCTAATAATAGGTCTAGTCCTTATGCTTTATATTATAGTACTTAGCTTGCGCTTTAGTAGCCTTCTGCTACTATTCCTAGGCCCTCTTGCGGAGTCTTAAAATATATTTAATTTGCTCCCTTACGCCCTATACTATAACCCTATTCGTAGGAGTGATATATTCTATGGAATACGGGTATTAACTATTTAAGGCCTCTATTAGTAAGTAGCTAGTATTGCTATAGCGATTATTATTATATATAAACTCCGCCTCGGGTAACTAGACTGCCTATTCTTATAGCAAGTCGCTAGTATATACTTATAAGTATTTTTCTAATATCTAGTGCGTCCTTTCTAACTACCTATTAGTCTAGGGATAGTATATAGTAGAGAGGCGGCGCTTAATAGCCCTCTCTCTTATAAAGTCTTCCTAAAATTAGCTAGTTAGGAGCTTATCTTAATTACTAATAATGCCCTCTAGGGTACTAAAGCGGTATTTAACCTATTTATAAATAATCCGCGCTAACTTAGCAGCTATTAGCTGCTTTGTTATTAGGATAAATATAGCGAACTTAGTTATTTAGTATATAATAACGAGAACTGCGTTATATTCTCCGCCTATATGCTAAGAGCTCGCTAGCAATCTCGTAATAAAGTCTATGCTTATTTCCTAGAATAGGTATATAGGTAAGGGTAGTAGTAATAACTTTCTATAAGGCTTATGCCTCGGAATGCGGTTCCCCTAGTATATATAGCATCCTATAATATAATTACGCATATCTGCAGCTAAGTTTAGCTAATAGAAGTTCCTTAAGATTAACTTAATAGTCTTATTTACCCCTATATAACCCGCCCTGCGGTTATCGTAGTATTAGTAAAGGATCTCTAGCCTTAGAGACCCTTCTTATAGTATCTCTAGCTATCCCTTATAAAATAGGGTTCTATAACTATTAATTATATAGCCCCTATAATTGCTAGCTAGTCCGCGCGCCCTCTCTAATTATATCTAGTAGTATAAGTTATTAGCCTATAGTCTATAGATAAGATTCTCTATTACTTTAGAGAGTTGCTAACTGTCTGCTATTTCGCTTATTATAAGCTCCCTTATAACCTAGCTGAGATTTATTAGTAAACTACTAGCAGATCTTTAGATAAATATTACTATACTATAAGATAGTATAGAGACCTTAAAAGTATTTATTAATGCTATAAGGGCTAGCATAAAGTACCCCTTCTAGATAGATAGCTCTATAGGTAGAGACGCCTTAGTCTCTAGTTAGCATCGCACTCTATAGCGCACTAATACTACTTTGACTATAGTAGCTATAATAGCCTAATGCTAAAGCATAAGGGGTAATATAGAGAACGCTTAGCGAGAGGTTATTAACTAAGAGGACTTGCTTAGAGCTAGGGTTACTATAGCATAGCAGTATATCCTACGCTTCCTTGCTAGGGTTAGGAGTATATTATTATACTTCACCTCCCCTCTATATAGTCTAGCCTCTTAGATAGACTATCTACTAGGTTTATAACCCCTAACCTATGCTCTAGGTTAAAGTTAAATACTAAGAGTTTATATACCTACCTAGTAAGTCTTCCCTAAAGGTCCTGCGCTAGTATGCTAATAACTCCCTTTAGTGCTTATTGATCTATTAGGATTATGAACTTCTTTAATATACCTTGAAGGTAGTAAGCCTAATAATCTAAGCTCTTAACTATAGCATGAAGTTCCTACTAGCCTGCTCCCTAACGTTGCTCTATATTACTAAGCTTCTATAAATAGTAAGCAACTAGTTACTACTAGCTATTAATATACTAGAATAGAATGCTAGATATAGCCTTTATAGAAGTATCTATCTTAACCCTTTATTTTATAGGTTAGGTCTTAGTATTAGAGAATAGTTACTAAGTAGAAAGCAGCTTAAAGCTATTTAAAAGCCTGCTAGGCCTCCCCTAGCTAGTGGAACTCACCTCCTTTCTTACTATTCTGGCTGCCCTTTAATAAGGATATTATTAGAGCTATAATGCCTAAATATCCTATAATAAACTTATAGTAGAAGTTATAGAATCTAAAGAAGACTTAGATTTCTTAGTATATCTTTAGTAGCTTCTATTTAGTAATAGCTTAGATATAAGTTTAGTCTATTAATATAGTTTTAGGTATAATAATATACCCTAGGAACTCTACCTACGATTAGTAAAACCTATACTTACTAAGCTTAGTATAGAGCTCCTACTAGCAAAGCCTATAGAGCACTTAGGTAAGGTCTTTTATATATTGCTCCCTTATCTCAGAGTAGACTATAATATTATCTATATAAATAATATAATAGGTATCTAGTAGTTTAGCGAGCGCTTAGTGAATATATGCCTAGAATATAGCTAGGGTATTTATAAGTCTAAATAGCATAATAGTATATTTCAAATACCTATAACGCATCCTAAAAGCTATTTTCTAGTAATCTTCTAGCTTAATATAAATATAGTAGTATATATCTTAAATATTAATCTTTAAGATCTATTTTGCTCCCCGAAGCCTATCTAATAGCTTACTAATAAGGGGGAGTAGATATTAGTTTTCTAATATCATCTTATTAAAGCCTTAGTAATCTATATAAAGGCATAGGGACCTATCCTTCTTCGGTATAAAAAGGATAGGGGCGCCCGCCTTACTAGTTAAGGGTTAGATCCGCCTTATTACTTAGTTATTAGTAATATATTAGCAGAGTTCCTCTAACTAATACTTATTTAGTAGGTAGATAGGCCTATATAGAGGTTTCTTCCCTTTAATTAAGTTAATAGTATATTCCACGCCCTCTAGGACTAGGTACTCCTTTGCTACCTATTTATTAAACATTACCTATTTGCTAAATAGCTCTAGTAGTAGCTCTATATCGCCCTCTAGGGTATCTTCTTCTTCTAGAGCCCCTATTAGCAGCTTATAGGGGTTGATATTCCCTAATGTATATATAATATAAGCCTTCTAACTATTCTTAATAACCTCCTATATAAATACTAATAGCTTAGCGATGCTAAAGCATTTATATTCCTAGGTATTTATCTATATATTGATTATAATACCCTCTCTTCCTATAGAGTATTATAATAGGAGGAGGTCTCCTACTCCTTTAGATTAGGGGGCTTTAGCAAAGAGTTGCTATATCTTCCTCACTCCTCCTTCTAAGTTAATAAGAAAGAATATTAACTAGTATATATTCTAGCTTATTATAAATAACCTATTCAACCCTTCTAATATAGGGGTAATAGCTACTATATATTTTAGTTATAGGGACTTAAGTCAGCCCACCCCATAACCGAACACCCCCCATAACCGAACGGCTCAGCCGAAGAGGTACTAGCAACGCAGTTTCAGCAAAACATGGTTTTATTACTATCTAACTAGCAAAAAAGTATACTAGAACGATTTAAATTCGATCTCTTATGGTCTTACTATCTTCGCGCCCTCAAAAGTCAATATTAACCCTATAACTTAGGTATCTTTAATAGCTTGGATATCGGTAAACTGCTTATTAGGATCAGGCTTAACTAGCTTCTATTTATATAGCATATAGGCCTCTAATTTAGCTCGAAGTTTAGCTATCTCACGTTCCTTTATAGTAATAACGTTATATTGAAGATCTAAGCCCTTCCTTATAGTAAAAAGCAATTATCTACTATATCATCGGAAGGATCGAGGAGTAGTATGAGGTATTAACTGCATTAACTCGATACTATATAGATCTCTTAACTTCATAGGCGTATATAACCTATCTTCGAGAGCCCTCTTTTTAGCAGGCAGGCTCTTAGTAATCTCTTTTGCTATATTCGAGAGTAGTTGCTAACTAAGTAGGACCTTTGCGTAGCTAAGGGGGTAGAGGCTAGCAGCGCGCTAGCTAGCCTGAATATTAACGTTAGATAACCCGTTAACCCGGGTAAAAGTATAATAGATAAGGAAGTTATGCTTTCCTAGAGGCGTAGCATCTATAAGGATCGTGAAGTTATTAACTCTTCGTCGATAGGCTAACTTGAGGGGGCTAAACATAGATAAGTCAAGGGGTTAGGTAATATAGCTAGAGTAGGCAGGTAAAAAAACCAAGTAAATTGCCCGGCTATAGCATTCCTATATAAAGTCGACTATAGTATAGCTCCTATGCCTATCTAGGACTAGAAGACGTTATAATCCCTTATCCCTACCTATAGGCTTCGTCTAGGGATCGAATACCTCCTTAACCTAGTTATTAGCCACCTTATTAGTCGTCTACCTATTATTAGTTATAGTAAAATACTAGTAATTATAGTTCTTAAGTTCTATAGGGAACTAGCCTTGCTAGACGCTCTTGCTATTAAATATAACTAGCAGATAAAGTCGTTTACTAAGGGCTAAGATATACTCTGGTATAGTGATCTATATATATAAGTCTAGTATCTTAGTATATATCTTCTTTATACAGGAGGAACCTAGGAAGAGGCTATTAATCCCCTTGCCCTCTATAAGGCTAGTCTTATCTATATTATAGCGGAGCTAGGGTAGGATATGCTTAATCTCGGGTAGGTCGTATAGGTTAAAGTAGGCTTATATCTTCTTAGTTATAATAGTAGTAATACGCTTAGATTCGATAGCCTTGCCTCAGAGGGTCTTTAGAGAGGGGTTGTAGCATAATAAGCTATCGATCTAGTTCTTGCTAAGAGGGCGGTCGTCGCTAGCGCAGGCTAGTATACGTTAAGCTAGATCCTTAAGCTGCTAATAGGTAGGTACAAGGCCGAGGGTACCCTATATAAGAGCCTAGTTAACTAGGTAACTCTCTTAGGTAGGTATTAGCTTTTGAAAGGTAGCGCGACCTTCCTGCTAAGTCCTAGAACCATAGAGATAGCTATAAAGGGTCGATAAGGGTACTTTCGAGGCGCGTGCAGCCTTCTAAATACTTATCCCATTCTGAATATCGCGTAGAGCGTTCAAAATATCTTGCTTAGTATATTTAGCTATACTAAGTATACTAATAATTTCAAAAGAATTAATTTCGAGTGTTATAGTAGGAAAACGCGTTCTAGCGTAAGGTAGTTGTGGTAGTAAAGAGGGGAAAAAGTGGTGTTTTGACGCGTTCGGTTATGGGGGGTGTTCGGTTACGGGGTGGGCTGACTTAGCTAGTTAACTACTAATAATATTAACCTAGGAATAGGAATCTATATCTACTACTACTTCTTATTTAGCGATATTCTAGAGAATAATTACCTATCCTTTTATAGTAGCTCCCTTTAGGAAAGTATCTAGTTCTAATTTAGGCATAGGGGTTACTAGTATAATCCCCTAGCCTACTTATTTTCTAATAAGTTAAGTTCCTTAACTTCTCTTATAGATTAGATTATATTAACTCTCGCCTTCTTAGTAAGTACTTAGTATCTTATTAGCATTTTATTTGCGCTTTGTCTCATGCGTTTATCTAGGTAGTCTACCCTCTTATACTCCTTTTGCTCATAGCTAAATCATATTAAGTAATTAGATATTATAAGTTATATACTAGGGCTGAATATAAGCTAGTTCTAATTAGGTCCCTACGTCGCGCTACTAACTAGTTAGTAAGGTATTAGGCTCCAGGAACCCTGCGTTGCCTTATAGCTAGAACCCTGCTAGCCTGCCTTTTAGCCCGCCCTTGCTACTAAGGGCCCCCTTGGGGTATGCCCTTCCCCTATATACTATTTCCTACTCTTACTTCGCAGGGGTTTGCTACCCTATTAGTAATATATCTCCTATAAGTATTTAGCTTCTATAGCTATATCTCTTAGTCTCTATATCTCAACTTTCTAGCATTTAAGTTCCTTATATAGGAATAGGGCTAGCTAGAAGTATAGTATATAAGCCTTAGCCTTACTATCTTCTATACTAACTATGCCTAAGTCCTAATATATTACTAACTATTTAGTAAAGAACTATATTAGTAACTATATCTCCTTCTGCCTTATTATATATAGCTTCTTATAGTACCTTCGCTCTTAAAGCTTTGGGTTAATATACTATTAGTAAGTAAATATTATAAAATTAGCTTATGCTAGGTCTCCTTCTAGCCTGCCCTATAGTATTACTACTAGGTCTATAGGGGCGGGCTTACCTTTATAAGCACCTATTAGACCTACTGCTCTAGCATACTACTAGCGCGTAGTTAGTTTCTATCTTTAATTACTTAGATCTAGTTAATAACTTAGTTTATAGTAAAGTCCTTGCTTATAGTGTAGTAGTGTTATATAGGGAGCTTTTTATATTCTCTCTATAGGTGCCTTATTACTAGGCAGTTAGTAAGTTCCTATAGTAAGGTAGTAGTTTATTTCTTATGCTGCTACTATTATAGATATAACTGCTCTATGAGGCTCTCCTGCTATCTCTATAGTAGCCTATAGCCTAGATAAGGATACTAGAGATGCTAGCTTCTTAGGGGGTCCTAGGCGGGGTGCTATATTAGCTACTGCTCGCTATCTGTTCGCCTAATAATAAGCGGTCTGCCTAGTCTAGCGCTATATAGGACCTAGCCTAACCCCTCGGGGTTATTCCTCCTGCTATATTATTACTAGGGTTATTTATTCCCCTAGTATAGTATCTATGCTATATTCCCTATATCTTAGGGCTTAGCAAATAACTAGTATCTTATAGCTAAGACCCTATTAGTCATATTCTATATACCTAGCCTGGAGTTTATTATAATTAAACTCTATTACTAAATTATTAGTATACTAATACTAGTTCGCTTTAGACATTATAATTAATACTAGTTTCTTAAATCGAGGTAGAAGTAATAGAGTTATAAGAGTATAGCTATAGGCCTAAACTAGGAAAGGCTAGAATACTAGAACGTAGGTATCTATTATTTGTAAGAGTATGGCTAAAGGCCTAAACCAGGAAAGGCTATAATGTTAGAACGTAGGTATCCGTTGTTATATTGAACTATTGCTTAACCTTCTAAGTCTATAGCTTATAGAGTTTTCCCTAAGGTATATTTATTCGCCCCTAACTTGCCGACGTTTTGCTAATAGCGTGGCTCTGCATCCTGCACCCGCTATTGTTCCTTATATTATTATATTAAACTATTGCTTAACCTTCTAAGTCTATAGCTTATAGAGTTTTTTCTAAGGTATATTTATCCGCCCCTGACTCGCTGACGTTTTGCTGATAGCGTGGCTTTGCATCCTGCACCCGCTATTGTTCCTTACATAATTACTTATATAATAAGTAGAAGGTTAATTACTTCTTTATACCTAGCTTTAATTTAATTTAGTAATTATAAGGGTAATAAGGAGGTAATATATTACTAGTAGTTTTACTAAAGTAATCCTTCTAATCATAGAGATATAATAAGGGCCTCTTATTAATTAATTATTAGTTTTTAGCTTTATTAACCTCTAGTAAGCTTATACCTTTCTCTTCTTCCTCTTACTTAATAGTAATTATTAGGTTAAGCTTATATAGCAATATAGAGCCTAATTTAATATTAGTACGCTTTAGGTTCTTCTTAAACTCTATAGTATTAATAAGCGCTATATCGAGGTTTTTCTTTACTTATTAAGCCTTAGGGCTAAGGGGTCTAGGCTCTTAATATAGTATTAGCTAGGTCTAATTAGCTATTAGTAAGCCCTTTAATATTATATTTATTTTCTATAAGTTATTATTATATCCTAAGTCCTTAGGTATATAGCTTTGCTATAGGATCTTTATAAAGACCTTTATTTTATTCTGTATAGCCTTTTAGGCGTTATATAGCTATTCCTTAGCTTTAAATATATCTTAATAGCGCTCTATATTAAGTTAATACTTAATGTTAATTTTAATAAGTTAAAAGAGGTTCTTAGCGTTTTATATAATTATTTAAGGGAGGTCTTAAGCTATAGGGGTATTACTAGGCTAGTATAAGCGCTAATAGTATATATTTATACTAATACTATAGTAATTAAACTATAAGTAGCTAATAATAAGGTTATACCTCCCTATATTGAGTTAGAGGAGGGGTATTTATATTAATTCTTAGTAGTCTACTTATATATAGGTTATCTATACCTTAGTTACAATATCTAATAGCTCTCTATTAAATCTAGTAGCTTGGAAAGGGCGTTATAACTTATTATATTTAATATAGTAAACATCCCTTAATAAAGGGGTTATATAGGTATTTATAAAAGTACAGCTATTTAATCTAGTATTAAGAAGGGCTCTAAAGTAAATATTATGTCTATTATAAACTAGAACTAATTCTTTCTCTAGTAGTTTACTACTAATTAATTATTATAAGTTAATAGATATTACTACTAATTACTAATCTCTTTAGTCCTCCCCTAATAGAGAGTTTACTTTTGCTAGGGGCTCTAGTTTTTTACTAGCTCTAAGTTACTATTAGTAGCCTTAATAGGCTTAGTAATACTTATAATAGCTCTAGTTTTCTTATAGGAGTAATACCGCGAGGTGTAGCTAGTATTATTATAAATAAAATAAGCGCCCTAGTTATATAGCTTCTTATATAGACTCTTAGGGATTTAGTCCTAGTTAGTATGGGCTTATATATAGGGGTTCCCTCTACTAGAAGATTTAATATAAGCTGCTAGAGTAAAGCTTTATATAATAGTCTAGTTAGCTAGGCGGTTATTAGAGGGCGCTATAATATAAGCTATAGTATAGACCTAAGTAGTATAATCTTAAAAGTTAAGGGCGCTATTTATATAATAAATAGAGTACTAATTCTAGAGGGAAGTAGGTAGTTTCTTATAAAACTTCTAGCGCTATTAGAACTCTAGGAGCTTAGCCTTATAAATAAGCTTAGTAAAAGTAGCTTATTTATCTAAATATTCCTAAATAAGATAATAAGGATATTAAGCTTTATCTAGGCCTCGTTATGCTAGACTAGGTTAATAAAGATACCCTTTAGCTCCTTAATAAGCTATTCTACTATAGTAATTTAAAATAAGGTACTTAAGAAGAGGGGGGATAAAATATTCATAAGTAGTTCCTCTAAAGCATAAGAGTATATACTTAAAGCGCTAGGACTTATTATAATACTCTCTACTATTAAGGTATAACTTAATATAAATTAGCTAGGTATTAAACTTCAAGTACTTAGGATTAGTACTCTTTATACTTATAAAGATTAGGATCTTAGATATCTTAGTAGTCTAGGTATTATTATTACTAATAGTTGATAAGGGTAAACTAGAGTAGATTTAACTCTTAAGGTATATTATTTAGTTAAGGATCGCCTAAAGCATAGCGCTATAATTACTAGAGGGAGGGTTTGCTAGGGGTATAGTAGTAGTTATATTATACTTAAAATACTAAAGTAAAGCTTTATTAATATCCCTTACCTTATCCTACTCCTTTATAGTAATAATTGCATCATATTAAGCTTAGTTATGCTCTTCTTAATAGTATTTAAGTATAGCAGACTATTTAATATTATTACTAGTAATATAAGTATTATCTAAACGCTCCCAGAGCTCTTAATTCTTAAATTCTAAGTAGAGAGTAATATTATAAAGTATATAAAGGTTATTATTTATAATAATATCCCTAGTATATAAAGCTTAAGACGTAGTACTCTAAGTAGCTCTCTTTATAAGCTAGTTTTAAATCTAGATAAGGGTTAGGTTAGGGTTATTCTAGAATAACTATATTATATTATTAAGAGTAAGAGCAGCTTTTTAACCTTTACCTAAGTAATTATAATTAAGAACGAGGAGGTTAGGGAACTTCTATAATTTAATAATAGCGCTCTAAGCTAGGCTCTTATATCCCTCTATATCGAGGTCTATAAATAAGTTAAAAACCTTTAGGTCCTCATATAAGGGGATATTATAATCAGGTAGCGTAGTATATTAGTATTAAAGGGCTTTAATATAAAGCTCTAGGAGTCTTCTAGTATTAAGCATAAGCGTAGTTATAGCCTTATAACTATAGCTAGCTAGTTATAACTTATTTAGTATATTAGTAATAAAGTAGAGGGGGGGTATTAATTAATCTTTAGATTGGTTAGTTAGTATAGATTAGTTAGCTTAGCGCTTAGTTAGGTGCTATATTTATATTAGTTAATTAATAGGGTAGGGGTAATAATTAATTAAGATATCATACTTCTATCTCTAGAGAATAGATAGGTAAATATAGAATAGTATTATAAATAGTAAATAAGCAAAGGTTAATATACTTTAATTATACTATATTAAGTGGATTCTATATTAAAGAAGGGAAAAGCCTATCTATAAGCTAGCGTAGCCCCGAAAGGCTAAAGGCTCCCCTAGAGTTTATATAACTTAGTAGTTACGTGACTTGAAATTTAAGTAGGTCTAACCCAGCGCCATGATATAAGCTTATAGTAAATCTAATATCTTCTTAGGTTATTATAGCGATTAGTATAGGATTAATAATAGAGGGGGTCCTTATTAATGTAGCTAGTTTTATTAAAATCTATTATTATTATTACTATTACGATTTTAATAGAAATTATCGTAGTTATTACCTTAGAATTATTAGTTAGTGTATATTATATTATACTCCTCTAGATCCTCGAAAGCTATAAATCATATAATAAGGCTTTAGTTTATTTAAGATACTATACTAATAGTAGAGTATAGGGAATTCTAGAGGTCTTATAGGTTAGCGGGACACTTATAGAGAGTAACTTTATATTCTTAAACTCCTTACTAAGAGTAGGTCTAATAATAGAGAGGGTTTTAAATAGGATCTCAAGGTTCTTAGTAATAGATTTATTAAGGTTTTTATATATAAGATTAGGTAATATAGTATTATCCTATAAATCCTTATTAGTAATATAGAATTCCTCAGTTTTAAAATACTCCTTTATCTATATAACTATCTTAGTATATAGTAGTAGGGGATCTGTAGTAGTATGTTAAAAAATAATACTCCTAATCGTTTCCTTTTAATATAAGGGAAAACGCTTGAATATACTACTATAGGGATATACTAGCTTTAATATAATAATCCTTAAAAACGAAGAGTTTTAAATCTAATATGTCTATTTTATTATTACTATACTTAAGGTTATTATTACTATAGAACTTAATAAGACTCTTAAGTTAATATAATAAAGGTATCTTATCTAGTAGGAATTAGGCTTATTAGTTCTATTCTATAGGTCTTATAAAGTTAAGACCTTAGGTATTATTCCTAGTATTTTAGAATAAAAAGAGTTAGGTAGTCTCTACTAAAGGGGGATAAGGGGGTTAATATATAGGGGATATAGGAGTAATAGAGGGCTTTTAGCGTTATATAGGAGTAGTAATACTAGGGAAAAGAAGGGTTTTGACTTCTTATATAATCTCTATAAAGAAAGCAGGGTTTTTATTATACCTTTTAATAATTATTAGGTATTATAGTTTACTAAGTTAAAGTTATTATTACTCTATATGTAGAAGTTAGATTAGCAAGTAATATTAATAACGTTTTTCTTAATTTAATTACTATTATAAATAATAAATATATTATTATTATTAAGGACTTTCTAAAGGGCTTTAATAATATAGTTATTTATATAGTTAAAGATCTTAATAATATCCTTAAAATCTTCCTTAAAATTAGCTTATAGTTAGTAACCTTAGATATAATACTTAAGGTACTTATTAGTATAATAAGTAATGTAGCTAGCGATTTTAGCTTAGTTAATCTCTTTAGGGCTTATTATTACTCTTTTTATAATAAGTAGTTAAGGCTTATTACTATTATCTTAAGTTATTACTATTATTAATATAAATAGAGGGTTAGTAGTAATAGATTTAATCGCTAAGGAGGGGATTAAAAGAGGGATAAGTAGCGAGGTTAGTATTAATATTAGAAGGTACTAAATAATATTAAATACCTTAAATTCGCTAAAAAGACTTAGAGGAGTTAAAATTAGTAAAAGTAGGTAACTAATATAAAGTAGAAAGAGGGGAAGTTAGTAGAGGGCTCTAAATAATTATAATAATACTACTAGAAAGTAGTATAGTTAGTAGTATAAGATATAGTATTTCTAGTAACTATAAGGGCGGTAGAAGGTATTAAAAGAGAGTAAAAGTAAGGGGTACTAAAGAGGGTAAACGTAAGGGGAAAGTAATAACTTAGCTAGTATAATAAAAGATTATAAACAATTAATTATTAGTATTAAAATTATAATAGAATAGACCGTGGTTACTATTGATAATAGGGGATTTAAAACTTCGCTTATAATATTAATAACAAATTTAGAGGTAGTAAGTTAGAAGTAAAGGCTAAATTATTAATAACTAAGCCTCAAATCTCTATTAATATAATAGTTATATATAACAGGAAGCTTAGGATCCTTAAGTAATAAATATTATCTCTCTTGCATATTAATCCTTACTAATCTATAGTTATAATATAATAGTAAAGTTAACTACTAATTAGTACTAGTTTTATGATACTAGTATATAAAGAGAGCGAGGGTAGGTATAATATAAAGTCTTAAATTATTAATAATATTAAGATATATTTAGAAGGTAGCTAGTAAGGTAGGAATAATATAAGAAGCCTAATAAGGTAGGTTATATAATAAGTTATATAACTACTCGCTAGGTCTTAGTTATTCTAACCCACGCCATAGATCTGAAGTCGGATCTAGCCTACTAGGCGAGTAGGAGTCCTACCTACGCAGTAGGTAGGCGAATATTCCCATAATATTAGAAACTAATTAATGCTACACTAGTTATATACTTATCTATTAGGAGGGTATTTAGTATTACTATAAGGCGCGCTACGCTATTAATAAATATTAAGTTAACTAAACAGAGATATTTAGCGTACTTAATACCTACTATATAAAATAAATTATTTATATTAATATTATCATATCTACTCTTTTACTTTCTATAGTATAGTATATATATAGTAATAATAAGTAGGTAATTATACTTTATTAGCTAGAGAGATTTACTTTAACTATTACTTATTATAACGCCTATTATGTTAAGATCCTTAACCTTTATATAATTATAAGCTTATTATTTAATCTAATAACCCCCTTTTAGATACCTATATAAAGCTTACTTATAGTATAGAAGTATATATAAATCTAGAACTTAAGACTAGCCCTATTAGCGCTATAAATACTAAGCTATATTGTAATATTAGTCCTATTAGAGAGAAGCTTTTTAGCACTTAATTTTATATATAATTTAGCTTATAATCAATTAGCTCCTAAGATTACTAATAAGCTTATATTTATATATATAAATAATTAAGTACTTAAAAAGCTATATACTTAGGAGGGAGGTTACTTATAGCTATTATTATAAATAATATAAGAGTTTCTAATAGAGGAGGAGTTATTATAATTAAAGAGAGATATTCTTAACTTATATATAGGAGAAGCTCTAGCCCTTAACTTAGAGTTTATTTAGAGCTAATTAATTTTAGTTTATATAGAGATTACTATAGTAAGCGAAATTTGCTTACTCTAGCTTAAAAAAGTAGTGCTTTGCTTTATATAAGCCTAGAAAAGCGTAGCGAGCATTTGTACCCTCAGAACTCTGCTTTAGCGCGTTGGTGTGACTCGGCGCCTGTTCCGTATGGATGTATGGATGTTTAGCAAGTATACAATTCTCCCCATTCGTGGAAAAATCCGGGTATGACGATCATCACCTTAAATCGCTTACTAAAGAAGGTTAAGTCGTCGAAGTAGCTCTCTGAGTTGCCATGATTCTGCACGATTGAGAACTCGCCTGCATTCCCGCCTAGGTTCGGCAGTGTAATGCTCTAGTCCATGTTAGGCCTGCCGCAGAATGGTCCGACGGCCGGGCTTCCTTGTTTTCAATCCTGAGAGAATTAATCTGCAGGTAATCCTGCACGTGCAGCGGTCCATACGTACGACGTTCATGGCTGGTTCCGAGATGAGCAAAGAGTTAAGTTCGGAATTACGCCGCAGCCCCTTCGCAAAAAGACTACAATGTATTCACCTAGTTCGCAGATATAACTCGGGAAATATTATATAGGTATTTAACTTATACCCTCTATTAGTTAAGGAAAATAATATAGGAACCCTATATATTCCTGCTCAGAAGCAAACCCTCTAAATATCACTACATAAAGTCGGACGCGCGCTACACCGGCTGTGTGTATTATCAGGAGGCGCGGAGTTAGAAGGTCTGTTGCACTTAAGCAGGTAAAATCACTATGCAGTGGCCAGAGGCCGAGCAAAGAGTATGCGCGGGTATCTTTGACTCTTCCGCTTCTCCCTCGAGGCAAAGTCATAATCGTCATTTGTGGAGTTGCAGCCTTTTCTCCCATTCGAATACGAGCTCTACACAGTACCTTGTTTCAGGTAAAAATTTCCGGCGTTGTAGCAATGCAGATGCGCCAAGACCAGATCGATATAAAGCTCTTGGCGAGGTTGTGTTAGTTTGGCCGTTGGGGGTGACGGAACCTAGAACTGGCGGGCGAAGCGTTCCGTACAGGTGGAAAAGGGGCGCTGATGAGAAGTGAGAAACGGAGTCGAGGAGGCGGACAGCAGGCAAGACTCAACACGATTGGCAGAAGAGATTCGCTAATGCAGAATGCCAAGTTGTCAACATTCAGAGCCTTGGCGGGCATTCGCCTCATGCAACACACCAAGACCGCCCATCTCGCACACACTCACTCACTCACTCGATCTCTCAGCCAGGCGGTCGCATCTTCAGACTCGGTTTTGTGAGTCCTCAAATTAGTGACGTCCAAGCTTGATGCTTCAAGGAAGTGAGTTGAAAAGATCTCGTGTGACTTACCGCAAGCTGTATAATATACCCCCTGAATGATTATCGAGTCCTTCCTTTACCCTTGCTAGCGTTCAAGGGGTAGCTAGGGGATAAAACTAACAATTTTTAAGTCTCATTGCTAAATAAGGCAGATCGTGGGCCGGTAGAGATATACAGCCCTAACAAACATTTAGGCGTCATATTATACAGTCCGTGTCAAGTCGACCCCTTGGGCGCGCGCAGTGGGGCGTCGTATGCGCGCAAAAGCAGCGCGAAATCTAGCTAAATCAGGCTATATCTATATTAGCTATTTTTAGGTATAAATTCCGCCTAGATCTATATATAGAGTTTTTAAATAGTTATATATTACTTTACTAGTTATTTTTATACCCTATACTAGATAATTCGATAGTCTGCACCCCTATAAATATATTAGACTTAGGCAGCCTACCTATATATATTTTAAGAGACAAATTTATATTTTAGAATATAGCTATAGTCTATAATTACGCTCGCTATACTACTTAAAAATTAAATCTAAATATATTAAAAAGAAATTCTAATTCTTATAATTATATTAATATAAAAATCTCCTAAATTAAATATTATTTACTATATTATTATTACAACTAGAGTAAGTAACTCCTAAATACTCTTAATATACTTACTTCTATTATAATAATATACTTATAATCCTCTATAAATTATAAGAGGTTATTAATACTAGTAAGAGCTTTAATAAGCTTAAAATTAGGTATAAACCTCGCTTTTTTAATATTATCCTCCTCCCTCAAGGTATAGATATATCTATTTATAAAAAATAATACTTAGTATTTATAATCCTCTAATACTCTTATTATAATTTCCTCTACTATATAAGGCTCTCTTAGGATATTATTCTCTTTTATAGAGTAAAAGAACCCTTCTAATATCTTAAAAGACTTAGTCAATATTACTACTTATTAAAAAAGGGTTACTAAGTTATTCAGAGCTAGTTATTCTATTACTAAGAATATTAAAGTTATGAAATTTAGCTTAATAAGTAAAGAGTATCTCTAGTAGTTCTAAACTATTAATGACTTTAATATAGAGAAGAAAGCTTTAAATACTTAGCGAGATATAATTTATAAATCTATTACGTCCGTAGTTATGCTATAGCCCCTTTATAAAAAGACTGTAAAAAATTCACCTAGTTTATAGGTATAATTTAGGAAATACTATGCGGGTATTTTAACTTATACCCTCTACTAGTCAAGGAAAATAATATAGGAACCCTATATATTCCTATAACTTATAAGTAAACCCTCTTAATATTACTATATAAAGTTAAATACGCGCTATACTAAGGCTAGTTATATTAGAGCTAAATAAGCTACTAAGGCTCTCATGGCCTAGAAAAGCTACTATATAAGATAACTCCTTAACCTGAAAGGTTAAACTTCTAGTAAGGTAAATACTGCTATATAAGAGATAACTCCTTAACCTGAAAGGTTAAACTTCTAGTAAGGTAAATACTGCTATATAAGAGATAACTCCTTAACTAAAGAGGTCTTTTCTAAAAGTTTCTTATAGCTAGAAGTATAAGAAGCTCTATTACTATAAGTAGAGCTTGATACCTCTCCTTCTTCTTTATCCCTATAACCTATAATAAATCCTTAAAGATACTAGCACTAGACCTTATATATAAAAGCGCTAAGCCTATATAAGGTAAGCCCTATAATATAATAAATATAAAGGAGATCACTAGAGAGTTTAGTATTAATATAATTAATAAAACCCGCTCCTTTATTAACTACTTTATTATATATAGAGAGTATATTATTAGTATAGCCCTTAAGACGGCTCTCTTTAATACCCTAAGGGACCCTATGATACGCTATAGTATTATATCTAAGTAAGATAATTTAGTAGTAAAAGCTAAGTAGGTTATTATATACCCTATAGATTAGCCCTTCTTTAAGTAAGTCCTCTATACTATTAAGGTAGAGGTAGCCTAGGCCTATTAGGGCTTATTAGTAAGTATAGCTTATATTAACTAATAGAGAGAGCGTTACTAATAATAGTATAACTAGTAGATAAAGCGGTAATAGAGGTAGTATTACTAGCGTAGGTAGTGCGCGAGAAGATAAGTCGATAGTTTTATAGTTTAAATAATTAAAAACCACGTTATTACTAATAAAAAGTTGAAGATTATAAGGCCATCTAGTAGGGCACGTATAAGTATAGCTATAGTTAGGAGAGTTATAATTATATAACTAAAAGCTATATATTATTAGAAGGCCCGGAGTTAGAAGGTCTATTACACTTAAGTAGGTAAAGTCACTATATAGTAGCTAAGGCCTCTATATATCTATTAGCTTAACTAAATTAATAAGTTTAGTATTTATAAGTTTATTTATAACTTAAATAAGGAGGTTATATTAGTAGTAGCTCTTAAAAGTATTAATAATTCTTTAGTCTATTAGCTAGTATTATAAGGTTATACTTAGTAGGAGAAACTTAATTCAAGTATTGAGAGGTAATAGCTTGGTTTTATACCTAATATATAAATAGTGGAGTTATCTATAAATAATAAGACCCTTTAACCTAGCTTCTAAGACTAAATAAAGATATAACAGTATTATAGCTAGTCTTTTATAATAGATCCTATAAACTAAGCGTTCTAATTATACTTGTATATAATACTAAAAGTCTTGAAATTAAAGTTATAAAGTATATATAGAGATTTTAACTTTCTAACTACTTATATATAAAGAAGATTATCTCCTATTATCTTAGTAAGAAGGCCTAATAATATTTAGAATTTATCCCTCTTAAGCTCTATTTATAAAAAGAGGAGAGGCTACTTATAAGAAGTTATTATTAATATTATCTAGTCTTATTTAGATTATATATATTAGATAGGGAATACTCTACTACTAGTAATTATAATATTTTAATCCTCTTTATAATAGCTTTACTAATATTAATAGATACTACCTCTCTATAAAAGATTTATTATTATATATAGTACCTCTTTTTAAAGAGGTTAACTTACTTATAGCTAAATACTAGAGGGTTTAAGAGAATAATTAATAAACTCTCGCTTTAGAGACTAATATCTAAATAAAGTATACTTACTCTTAGAGAAGAGTATTAATTATCTCTATCTCTTAAGTTTTAAGCTTAACTTACTACTTATAGAGGAGGGCTTTAATCCTAAGCTATTAGATAGTTATAATATATTATATCTTAGGAGCTTTAATACTATTATCTTTAGTAAGAGGCTTCTACTTATAGTTAAGATATTATAAGATATTAAGTAACTCTATATTATATACCCTCTAGGCATATATAATTATTACTTATTAATTTAAATAAACTATCTATAAAGCTATCTAATTATAGAGGGTAACTTACTACTAAACGCTTAATTTGGCTATCATAATAGCCTTAAGAAGTAGTAGCGAGAGGAAGTAGGAGGTTAGTAGAGCGATAAGTTTAATACTAAATACCCCCTACTACTCCCCTATTTTAGCTCTATAATATAACTAAATTCTCCTAACCTATACCCTTAAATTAAATAAAATAGCAGGGTATATATGTTATATAAATATATATGTTATAATGCTTTCCCTATATAAAATAATATAGGCACGATATTTATATGCATTTAGAGGGTTATCTATTTATAGGGGTGCGGACTATATGAATTTTTTAAAAGCCGTGGGGAATAGGGATTATCATCTATAATAGCTCGTAGCACGCTAATGCCTATGTCTTTGAGTTCCCCTCCCGCTGCAAAGGCGTAGCGACGTTATAGATTGAGTTCTTCCTCTAATAGCTGTCCTTAATTATTTAGGTTAGATCTTAGCGTTTATCTATCTTCTAGTATCTTTTTTTACTACATATATTTAGCTATATAGGGGTAATTATACTTTCTTATATACATTTATTCTATATTATATAGTCTACTATATATAATATATATTATAATACCTAGAAAGCTATTACTACTTTTTACTCTTTTATATTAATAAAAAGTATTATTAACCTTAATAGCCTTATAGTAGAGGTTCTAAGAACCTTAGGAGAGTATATAAGAGGTATATAATAGCGAAGCCAATCTAGTACTCTACTATAGATTAAATTATTCCTATATATACCTTTTCTATTACTTAAAATAAATAGAATATTGGTATTTATAAAGGGGTTTATCTATATGATTTAAGCTATCAATATAGAGAAAACTATCTATAACCTTTAGGATTAAGATAGGCTAGAGAAATATATTAACTAGCTTACTTATAATAAGCTACTTAAGATAATTTAGAAAGAATACTAAGTAGTTCTATATTCTTTTATAATTTAAATCCTTCGAGGGGTTAGATCTAAGTTTATTTAACAAGAGGTCGCTACAATACTATTTATTTAAGCTAAAGAGGAAAAGGGGAAGTTTTCCTCTCTAGTAGAGATTTTATCAGTCTATAGGGGACTACTAAGTAGGCTTTAAGTAGCTTCCTTAAGGTAATAAACTTAAGTAGAAGCCTAGGTAGGCTTTACTTAGGCGTAGCCTATAATAAATCCTAAAGCTTAAAAGTAGTTCCCTTTATTTTAAGTTCTATAAGAGTAAATTTAAGAAAATATATAAAGTACTTAAGATAAGGCCTCTTAATAATTAAGGGAAAATTAATATTATTATTAAGAAATACCCTAAATACTTTAAGATTATAATAATTATTAATTTAATATTCCTAAGGTTTATTAACTAATAGGTCCTTATATAAGTTAATATATTAATTACTACCCTTAATATAGAGGATAATTCTTAGTAAGGAGGTAAAAAGGGGGATAGATAAGTATAAGCATATAGGGTATAAAAGAAGCTAGGTTAGTAGCGCGAAGTTTCTCCGAAATGTATGCTCATAGTAACACGTACTCCTCGGAGGGGGGCGTTTATCTATCTCTGGAGTGCCGCGCGCGTTGTCACACTCCCAACTCGAAGACATTTCGTTCGTTTTCTGCCCTCGCGTGAATTGGGCCAGACATCCGAACGAGCCTATTCACAGCCCCTGCAACTTCATGCGACGTTCCCTGTAGTCTTCATCGTCCCAACGCCGAATCTATGACATTGTCAGGCCAGGGTTGCAGTTTAATCGTTGATCCCTGCTGAACTTTTTCCAACTCTAGTAATCAAAATCATGATTTCTTAGGTGCGATTAGTTAAATTTCGCTTAATTAATAGCATTAGGCCTATTTAGGTAGGGCCTCTCTAGCAAGCTCTATACTTCCCTAAAAGTAGTTACCTAAAAGGGTTTAGCTAATTTGAGCAGATTTAGCTGTTTTTTTTTAGGCTGAATTAAAATCAACGATTTTTTGGCAAAAAGCAGGCAAATCTGCAACCCTGCAGGTCTCAGGCTGTAGACAATGACATGTCTTTGGAATCCGCATACTATGCTTGCCCCTGCATATCACCCTCCTCGTTCTGTTTGTTTCTCATTCCCCTTTTAGGTAGTCAAGCCATGCCCAGCCCGCTGAATTGAGCACCCCAGCGCGTCGAATCGAATGAAGAGGTGCCTCTCCCTTACACGCGGCGGTCTTTTCAGTGTGACGGCCATGTTTGAGACCGATCCATTACTGTGCAAACTACGACGGCCGACTCTCTAACCACGGACTTTTCGTCCCGCAATGGCCAGGACCCTGGGTCATTTGTGAAAGTCTCCCAGGCCTCGCAGACCGGGAAATGATGAAGGGCTTTGATGGGTCTTTACAGGACATCTACGATAGGACCAGGCAGCTCGGCATGCTGTAGACGGGTGGCCCCGTCTAGCGCTTCGAGGCATCATGAAAGACCCCATCCGAGTCGAGAGCCAAGGCTTCCGTTCTTCCAAACTTGTATATAAGAAGATCAACTGTCGCCAGATCGGACCACAAGTTCTATCAGACTCCCATCAACAGCTCGCTCACACTCTTTCGTCGTCCTTTCTTCAGTTCATCCCATTCTGAAATCATCCTCTAGTGCTAGTCACTTAGTTTAAACTATCTACCTATTCCTTTTCTTGAAACGACTCTGTGCTTCAAACAGACTCCCTACAAAGCCTTCAAGATGAAGTTCTCTGCTATCACGCTCATGGCCGCTCTGGCTGTGGCCTCGCCTACCAACATCATCAGCGCCCGCAACGAGGTTGCCCGCCGCCAGGCTGCTGAGGCTTGCAACATCGGTTACTGCACGGAGAACGGCGGTACCACCGGTGGTGCCGCTGGTGAGACCGTCACCGTCAAGAGCGCCGAGGAGCTCGTCGCTGCCGCCAAGGAGAAGGGCCCCTTGACTATCATCGTGTCCGGCGCCATCAAGGGCGACGCCAAGGTCCGCGTCTCCGCTGACAAGACCATTATCGGAGAGAAGGGCAGCTGTAAGTGACAGGAAAGACTATCTATCTAGGGGGCCAAAGCTGACGAGGCGATCACGCGCAGCCCTGACCGGCGTCGGCCTGTACATCCGCCGAGTCAAGAACGTCATCGTCCGCAACATGAAGATCGGTGGCGTTCCGGCCTCGAACGGCGATGCCATCGGCATTGACGAGTCCACCAACGTCTGGGTTGACCACTGCGACCTCAGTGGCGACCTGTCCGGAGGAAAGGACGATCTCGACGGTCTCCTCGATGTCTCCCACGGCGCTGACTGGATCACGGTCTCCAACGTCTACTTCCACGACCACGTAAGTATCTCGCCCACAGTCCAAGTCTGAACCCCATCTCGTTGAATGCAAGCTCAAACGTCACACGTGAATGTAGTGGAAGGGATCTCTGGTCGGCCACTCCGACTCTAACGGCAGCGAAGACAAGGGCAAGCTTCACGTTACCTGTAAGTATACCATGAACCCTTCAGTCGAAAGACTCGGCGCTAACAGGAGCTTAAGACGCCAACAACCACTGGTTCAACGTCAACTCCCGCGCCCCTCTCGTTCGCTTCGGTACCGTCCACATTGTGAACAACTACTACGACAGCCTGCTCCAGAGCGGCGTCAACACTCGCATGGGCGCCCAAGTCCTTGTTCAGAGCTCCGCCTTCAACCGGTGCCCCGCCCAGGCCATCTTCTTCGCCTACTCCAAGGAGACGGGTTACGCTGTTGCCGAGGATGTCGACCTTGGCGGCTCTGAGAACTCTGCCCCCAAGGGTACCCTCACCTCCGGCTCGCTTCCCTACAAGATCGACGCTCTCGGCTCCGCCAAGGTTGCTGGTACCATTCCCGGAACCGCTGGCCAGAAGCTCTGAGCAGTCTTTGAGAGGATCACGTGGTGGAACACATCTTTGTAAATAGTTGGCTCAGTATATATGGGAGACGGCAATGGCTTGTGTATACACGCCCTAAATGTGTACATATGGGGGTCAAGATGTTTTGCCAGAGCTGGGTATTTGGAGGCATTGTATATATATCTGCCGTCTACTGTGTAGGCTGAACAGGATATCTTGCTAAGCCCTTTTGATCTCAGTCTCGCTTCTTAATGCGAGGGAAAGTAAGCCAAACAATAGCCACAACAGCGATGAGGGCCAGAATGATCGGCTGCAGCACAGCCACTCCCTTGTGCGTAGCAATGGCACCACTGTGAAATGATCAGTCAGGTCAAGGGCCAAAAACAGAGGAAGGAAAGCGTACATGATGAACGGAAAGACTGTTCCGCCAGTTCCTCCAATCGACATGGCGAAGCCGATGGCGCTCACGTGGATATGTTTAGGGAGCAGCTTAGCTGTCATCATGACAGCACCAGGGAACATAGGACCGAGAAAGAACCCCAGAAGTGCGACCGCAACAGCCGACACGATGAACTCAGGAACAAGCCAGAACAGCAGCTGAAGGGCGATGCAACAGGCCAAATAGATGGTGATGCACAGCCGCTCGCCGAAGCGTTCGGTCACAAACCCAAGCCCGGCGCGTCCAGCGGCCTGGCCTGCCCAGAACCCTGTTACGGACATACCGGAAGCATAAGCGGATGCTTTGCGGACGCGCAGCATGAAGGTGACAATCCAGCCACCAAGACCGACTGCAAGATGTCAGCTCCGATTCGGAGAGGGGTGGTAGGGGATGTAACTGGCCTTCGACACCCATGTAGGCAAAGAAGAACAGAGAACAAAGCCAGGTGACTTTGGACTTGAGTGCGACCCTGGTACCAGCGCCACCGTTCTCTTGGTTCTCACGTGCGTGCTCTGCACGGTATATCGCGCCTGTCTTCCGCCAGAAGGTGATGGTAAGGCCCACAAGTTCAATGACGGCCATGCCCACCTGGATTGTGATTAGCAACTCCCGTGCTTTTTGGATGCAGTCAAGGACGGTTACCATGAAATAGTAGTAGTTGTACCAAGGCAGCTCCGCCGTCACGACCATGGAGGTGGCAATGAGCGGCGCAGCAAGGGCACCCACGGAGTAGAATGAGTGCAAAATCCCTTGGATCGTGTTCCCTTTTGCCATGGATGAAATCCATGCACAGAAACAAGCGTCAGTAAGACCGTTTCCAAAGCCACTGATCATGTTGGCCACGACAAGGACGGGATACGGTGGGTGGAGAGCCAAGACAACGTAAGTTATGATGTGGCAGATGGGCGCCATAATGGCGACCCCGCGTTGGCCAAACTTTTGATGGATGCGGGCATTGGTGAACGCTGCGATGGAGTACCCGACGAAGGGAGTGAGGAAAATCAGGGAGACGATCGTGTAGCTAAGATTGTAGTAGGTTTCAAGCTGTCGTTTGGTGAGCCAGGGTTGCAAGTCGCCCACGTCGGAAGTGACCACATACGTATGGAATCAAGGCCTATCAAGGTTAGCAGAGGTTCAAGTCCCTTACCAAGAGTACTCACGCCGACTACCGCATCATTCATGCCGGCGATGATGAAAGATCCGAAAGCGAAACCAAGCCGTCCGATGTTAGCCCTGGGAAAGTTCCATCGTTCGACTTCACTCTGAGCATTCCCGGGGGGGTCGACGTCGCCGCCTATGGAGTCAGATATTTGACGCTCTTCGGGTTCGTCCCTTTTCGGGGCTATATCGCCGAATGATCGGCCGTGACTGGCGCTTAGACGGCCGAGCTCGACCACCTCTGGGCCGAAGGGCGTGTGATGGCCCTCGATTCGCGTCTGCGTGGCGGTTTGCGACATTCTTGGCAGTAGAAACTTTGTCAACACGATCTGGGTGTCACAGTGAAGACGTCGTGAACGAAAGACGCATAACCGAGACGGGGCGGAAAGCATGGAAATAAGGGGGCCTGACTCGTTCCGCCTCCCACTGTCAGCGGGGCGGGGAAGCCGGAGCGCTTGCACCGACGATTATCCGGGCGATCGGGGATTAAATCGGAAGCGCTAGCGGAGTATCACTCTGAGTTTGTGGATTTCTAGATTCTAACTGTGTTTCGGGCGGCTTTCAAGCCGTTTGATTCGATGCTCTGCTTACCTCGGCCCTGAAAGCGGATCGATACCGGATAGCCGGGTTGCTGGTCGAGACTCATCAAGAAAGCGAGAGCAAGCCTTCAAGTGGTAGGAGCCTGGGGTTCTAGTTTTCTGACGTTGATCTCAGCTTACTGGTGAGAAGAGAGCTTGGCGCTTGCATTTCTAGCCTTATTCGACTCTCCTTTGAAGTTCAGTGACAGTCCGGGTTTCCCCTGGCGACTGATGATCCTTACCGACGCTGTAGGGATATTCACATGGGCGAACGTCTGCCGGAGTACCGGTCGACATCAGAATTCTGCGGCTCAGAGAACCCAAGATTGCCCGACGTGCTTATAGATCATCAGCATGAACGAAGTTAGCGATCTCGCCTCTAATATGTTTCCTTAAAAACGCGACCGCACTCGCGGTCTTTTGGCAGCTCGGGTAGGGTTGGCAACTACCCGGCCCGCGGGTCCCATAGGTACCCGCCAAATGGGTAGGTAGTTATGGGTAGTACCCGTGGGTAGTAGTAGTTACCTATAGGTACCTATAGGTTAAGTGGGTTTAGGTGATTAAGCCTATGGGTATAGTGTGAATACTGTACCCATGGGTAGGGTACACATGGGTTAAGTGGGTTTAGGTAATTAATTAAGCCTATAGGTATAGTGTGAATACTATCAAATCGAACCCTTGGGCGCGCGCAATGGGGCGCAGTGTGCGCGTAAGAGCAGCGCGAAACCCAGCTAAATCGGGCTATATCTACTTTAGCTATTTTTAGGTATAAATTCTACCCGGATCTATATATAGAGTTTTGAAATAATTATATATTACTTTTATTAGTTATTCTATACCCTATACTATATAATTTAATAATTAATAATCCAATTTTTATAAATAATATTAATTAAAACTATCTAAATAAATTGATACTATTAAATCTATTTATATATTATTAATATATAAACTTATAGTAAGCCTATACGTATTAGTACCTCTAGTAACTCTAGAGCCTCTAGCTTCTTATTAAGAGTATATAATGCCTTCTATTAGGAAGGTTAATCTTTACTTTTTAGGAAGCTAGGCCTGCCTAAGAAAAAAAACTCTCTTATTACTATTAAACCCCTACATATTAAAAGCTTGAATCTAATTAGTCTTTTAAAGAATTAAGCTAATTCGTCCTAAGTCTAGATAAATATAGGTCTATATAGCGTAATTTAGTTTATACTACTCTTATTAGCTCTTATTAGTAGCCCCTATATATATAGTAGGGCTCTAGCTAGTAGCTAGTAGGAATAGGTATTTATTAGTATATTTATGCTTTAATAAAGGTTAGATAGAGTTAGCTATAACTAGACTTAGTAGATAAAACTTTAAAATATAATATAAGGTAGTTATTAAGGATTATATTTAAGCTTTCAAGGATCTCCTTACTTATCTTCTTTATAAGGTACTTATAGATGTTAAGTAATATATAAGCTATAAAAATAAATAGCTACTCCTTAGTATAGCCTATAGTATACTTACCTTCTATCCTTTATTATCTATCTTAGTATATATACCTCTAATAAGAGCGGGAGGTATATAAAAAACTACGTATTAAGAGGAGACTACTATATAAAGAGACCACTATACTATTCGCTTATATTAAATACTAGATATTATAATTAATATCCTATTAGAAGAACTATCTATTTCCTTTAATACTATAGTTATATATAGTCCTTTCTCTACCTTATATTCTACTATTTTTATTATATTTTCTTCCCCCCTTATAACCCTTTACACCTTTACCTAATAATATATATTAAAGATACGCTATAAGCGCTTATAGCTTATTCTACCTATCCTAGCTATCCTTTTCTTCATAGACCTCTCTTTCTTATCCCGTTCCTTTATATAATACCTAGTATCTAATAATAAATTATACTATAAAGCCTAATAAAAAAATCACTTCTTCAAGCAGATAATAGGCCCTTATATATACCTCGAAGCTATAATTAGTCTTAGAATATTAAAACATAGAGAATAGAATATATAGTATTATTAATTAGTCTTATTCTATATGTAGCGTAACCTTACTAACGGAAGTATTCTCCTCAGAGCTAGCCATAGCTAGCGCTCCCCAGTCTAAGTAATTAGCCCTTTTAGTAGAATTAAACCTAATCCAAGCTCAAGTTAATAGGACTATAAGAGTATATTAACCTAGATAATATTAAGTGTAAGAATAGGTATATAGGTAGCAAAAGGGATGCTAAAGCAGCCTAAATAATAGATATTTATAGGCTAGTTTTAATTATGATAAAAGCTAATAAATTTAAGCATAAGGAGGCATTTTTAATGGAATGAATTGATTGAGAAATCGTTAATATTATTAATATTGTTTCTAAGTTATAAATCCTACCCTTATAAAGTAAGGGGAAAGATATTTTAAAATATAGCTACTAAATAGCTAAATATTAAGCTTATTCGGTAGAATCATGCTCGGATCACTAAGTAGTCCGTGCACTAATTTTATATATTTATAGCTATAAATATAAGGAGTATGTATATATATAAGGTTGTTAATATTATTAGAATTTATATAGACTTTCAAGTATTTATTCCCTAAAGGAATTATTATTATAATAATTATTTTATGTTTTATAGTTATTAAAGTGTTATTAAAGAGATATTATATATATATATATACTATGGTTACTTATTAAAGTTTATTCAAAGTTTATAATATTAGAATAGAAATATTAGGATATACCTTCGGTATTCTTATATTAAGAAAGAGGACCTTAGGATTATTCTAAAGACCCCTCTGATAAAGCTAAAGTTCTAGAATTACCTCTAAAAAGCTAGGTTCTTAATAATAAATACTTACTCTAATAGAATAAGAGTATTATTAACTCCTATATTAACTACTATTCTAATAAATTTAAATTTCCTCTACTAGGTCTCAACTAGCTAAATTATTTATCAAGTTAATACGATGAGACTAATATGTATATATATATATATATATATATATATTATAGTAATATATGAAGATAAATAAAAAAGATTAAAGAGCTATATAAAGTAATAATCTAATTTCAGGATTATATTTAAGAGATAATTTACCTTAAGTATTCTGAAACCTACTTTATCCCTAAGAAATTAATTACTAAAAATATTATTTAGCTAAGGGCTAGAATAGAGATTAATAAAATCTATTAGCTTAAAGCTACGAGAGAAATATATATTAAAGTTCTCTAAATTCTCTATAAAGAGAAGATTATTATATAGAAATAACTTTTAAATAGATTATAAAATATAAGGTAGCTGTATTAAAGCCAAGAGCTATTATAGCGTTAGAGAGTAATAATAAGTTATAATAATTTAATAGCTTTATTTATATTACCTATTAAATACCCACTGCTCTATAAGCTATAATATATAAATTAACTTATTGAAAAGATATTAATAATAAAACTCTAAAGTTATTCAATTTTATTAAGAGTATATATCGAGAGATCTCTTACATAGTTATTCTTATAAGCTCTAAGTTATATATTATAAAGAGAGGAGTAAATAATAATACTAAAATAGGTTTAATATAATTTATTATAATATAAAAAAGCTCTATATATATATTAGAATAATACATATATAACTATATATATATATATATTATAGCTAAAATATACAGCTACATATAGTTTTATATATATTATATATCTTATATAATAAAACGTCTTAGAAACTACCTACTTTAAAGGATTACTATAAAAGATTACTATAACTTATGATTATAAAATACGTTTTATATAATTTTAAAATATTATATAATAGACATATATATATATATATATATATAAGTATCTATTCTAGCTATAGTATATAACTATATATAGTATTATATATACTATACATCTTATATAATAAGACGTCTTAGAGACTATCTTCTCTAAAGAATTACTACAAAAGATTTCTACGAGTTATACACTTAGAATAAGTTTTGTATAATTTAAATCATATATAATAGAAATATATGTATAGTTACTATATATATAAATATCCATTCTAGCTATAATATATAGCTATATCTAGGTATATATAGTATTATACATACTATATATATTATTTAATAAAAAGTCCTAGGAACTATGTACTTTAAAGAATTACTATCAAAGATTACTATAACTTACATTTATAAAATAAGTTTTATATTATTTAAAAAACTATATAACAGAATTATATATATATAGTTACTATATATATAAATACTTATTCTAGCTAAAATATCACCTTTTAAATATAGATAGTTCTATGTAGTATTAACCTATAGATACTACTACCTATAGGTCAATAAGCCTATAGGTAATTAAAGTGGGGCTACCTATGGGTAATTTTGGGTACCCGTGGGTAGTTAGCAAGCCTAGGCAGCTGGAAGAACTCTAACTAACCCATCTCCACCACGAAATCTGGAGAGGACTCAGAACAGCCTCCGAATAATCCCAAACCCGATCAAGCTTCCACTTGAGAGGGAAAAAAAAAAGTTATGACGCTGGCGATGAGCAATGTGATCAGTTGTGCAAAGTGAATAGGTAGCCCAATTCACTCTCTAGGCCAGCTGTCATTGCACCGTAATGAAAGAAGATTCATCGTTTGGCTCGCTCAAGTCTCAACTCAACGGTCCGAGATGACCCCTTGACTCTGAACAGCTTGCTCCAGTATAAATCATACAATTATGCTGTAATATGCGTAGCACTCATCCCAGAAGGCCTTGAGCCCGATTCCAACCGGAAATAACCAGCGTCACCGGATTCCGCCCAAACCCTTGCATTCAGGGGGACTAATTGGCCCTGGAGTCCTCAAGAGACCGGCGATATTGAAGAACAAACCAATCATGAGCGTACACTCTTTGGGAACGACCGCAACTGGTCCGCTTCTGAACTTGGCGCTCGGCAGTCACCAGTTACCAACGCCATCGCAAAAGGCGAGCAACCCCTCTTCTTCAATGTTTCTGCTTTTCGGTGTTCACGTTCGGGAGATGTGTTCTCTCTGTACAACATCGCACGTCGATATCTGGTACGCCGACGCACGAAAATAAGTGATGGCTACGATCCAGGAGCCAGCCACAACTGCGGGCCAGCCGCCCGAATTCATTGAACCGGGTAATGGGGATGAAACGGATGATGATTTCAACCCTCAGGAGTGGGAGGGGCGCTCATCATCCTCAACGTCGCTGGCTTCTTCGGTCCAGAGGCACGCATATGCCAACGGGAGGCGGTGAGGTCCACGGCAAACTCCTCGTGGTGAGAACTTCACTTATGCCAATCTTTTCCAGCTATCATTCCTACAGGGACGGTAGGTACCCGATTCCGAACGACGAGACCGAACAGAATCGCGAAGACATGAAGCATGCCATGGTGCTAGAGCTCTCCGACGGAAAGTTATTCCACGCACCTATTGGCAACAATCCTCAGAAAATCATCGATCTCGGTAAGGTACGCGAACATGCAGGATTGTCATCGTTCGCAACTGAATGATTTTCAACAATGTGTAGTCGGAGAGAAATATCCGAGTACCTCTGTCATCGGGGCGGATTTATCCCCAATTCAGCCAGAGTGGTCAGTAATCGTTGATTGCTGCGCAACTTTCAACGCAATACATTCCTGACCTTACACGTAAACAAGGGTATCACCCAATGTCCGATTCATCGTCGACGATGTAGAGGATGAGTGGCTGGTATGAGAAGCCTATTTGACGCGGCTGGCTCTAAGATCACTAATGCGAGGGATGATATTTAGTTCGACAACGATTTTGACTTCATACACATGCGAAATTTAGCGACATGGGTGCAGGATCTGCCTAAACTCTTGGAACGCTGCTTCGCGTAAGACCTGATTTCTCTCATTCTTTATCTCCCCCCGTCCCCCCCCCCCAAACTTCCCATATCATCTTTCCACCACGTGAAGAGATTTCATCAGCTGATTATAACGCTCTAGCAACTTGAAACCTGGAGGTTGGGTTGAGACTCAAGACTTTAACTCCAACGTCTGATGCGACGACGACACCATGCCAGCTGATTGGCCACTTATCCAGTTTTGGTCGCAACTACACGAAGCCATGCTGATGCTCAACGTCGATATTCGGATAGCCCCTTCGATTGGCGAGCTGATGGAGAAGGCCGGCTTCATCAACATCAAGAATACGGCTACAAGGTCCCGGTTGGAGCTTGGCCGAAGAACAGAACCCTGAATCTTGTGGGTGACTATATGCGCACTATAATGCAGGACCTTTTAGGCGCGGCCGCCAGCAAACCCCTGTTGAAGCTGGGATTGACTGCTACCGAGATCGAAGTGTTTCTCGTGTCGGTAAGAGCGGCGCTCAAGGACTGTAATGTGCACGCATATGGCACATACTATTCCTGGGCAGGACAGAAACCGCAAGACGACGGCGAGCATTGATCTTCCCAAGTTCTAGAGTCTGGCAATCCCCGCATCATTGGTAATACGGTGTCCAGTGTGGAAGATACATTAAATGCCTGCAAAGATTCCAGAGGGGCATGTTTCAGTATCTGAACCGACGAAAAATGGCGGATGATGTCTCTGCAACACCACCTTTTCCACGAAGCCTTCAATGTTGTGGCGAGCTGTGTTACCTCTCGTACTTCTAATGGAAAGTTACCTTTCTCGGAATGTCAAGTAGTCCGGAAGAAGTGCAAAGCTTTCAGATCTTACAGCTTGCCTTTCGCGAGTCGCGACGATCGTTTCTCGGATCAACTCGTAAACTTAGTTCGTATTCTTTGTTCCCAGTATAGAATCAAGAACTTTTTATGATGGCCTAGTTTTCAGGTCTTGATAAGTTTGGTTTAACTTTTACCTGGTGTCCCGCGATTTCCTATTAACGGCATCGAATCAGCACAATGTTCTCGGGTGCTACGAATCCAGCCATCCCTCCACCCGCAACAGACAACTGACTCTCGCCGTCGCTTCAGCACCCAGATCAATTGACGCCTCAGCAGTCATGGTCCGACCTGAGATCTACACGAGGATTTCCCCCCAGACGGATGGATGGCACGATAATCAAGAGCAAGATGAAAGCCAACGCTCAGGGTCGTGCCGCAATCTTCCATGACTGTTCCAGGCTCCACCGGAAAGAAGAAAATATCATATACCAAGAGCAAGCGAGTGGCACAGAAGCATGCAGTTTGCCGATTGTCCTCCCCATTGTCTCAAAACTCTGGCCTCTCAGCATCCCAGTCGAGCGTTTACCCTGGTTCGCCAAGACATGCAGGTGTTCGTTTTGTGCGACTGGCTGGAATGCTGTGCAACGTTGGAGGTCGAGAGGATGATCAATTTGTCTTGGAAAGACGGCTGAATTACCTGGGCCAAGACGATAACGGGTCTTTTGTCAACGTGCCCAGGCGACCGGAAGAGCGCTGCAATTGGCCTATCGTATTCGATCCTTACTGCCAGCGGAAATCTCCAGTATTCCAGTACTGAGAAAAGCAAGACAACTCACGAAGGGGTGAGACATACCATGTGGACTGGGGGCGCATCTGCAGTATTAACGCCAGGGGCCCGCGGCCATGGGCCAGCAAAGCCTGCAGGCAATTGTTGCCGTTATTCCAAATGTCAACTGCACTTGACCGCTGTCCGCCTTTCGAATGAAAAGGGGTTCTTGCTCCGATGTGCTCTCTAATTCTGTTGTCGAGGGGTACAGTGTTACGGTCACCAGAATCTTACAATCCATTCATTCATGATTGACTGTCGGGCTCGACCTCGTCAAGTCGCACTCTATCCTCCCTCGAGCCATTGTTTATCTCACGCGGAGCGTTCAGCGCTTCTGCCTCGGCGGCCCGGAGCAAACCACTCGACGCTTGGGTTTTGTTGGAAACCCGCCGGTCGCGACCAACTTCTGCGCCAATATGCCCAACCTTCTGAAGGCCTGCCGCACCTCAGACGCCGTCATGCGGGCCGACCATGACGGCCAGACGAGTGATGCTGGCTTCAGCAACTCTACACCGAACGCTTCATTGAAGGAGAGGCAAAGCTCCCACAACATTGAATCGGTCGAGCAGCTTCACGATGAGGGCGCAGAAAAGCTTCGATCATCCGTCGTTCGCAAATTCGATCTCCGTCTGGTCCCCGCCATGTTTCTGGCCTATCTCTTCTTCTTCTTGGACAAGAGCAATTTTGCCCTGGCCCGCATCAATGGGCTCGAGACGGATCTCAACCTTGTCGGTAACCAATTCAACACTTCTTTGGCCATGTTCTTCATTTTGAACATGCTCTTCAACATCCCCGGCAATCTTGCCGTTCGACGGGTCGGAGGAGCCATCTGGCTTCCCTGTCTCGTCATTGCGTGGGGTCTCGTCACGGTTTTCGCGGGCTTCATCACGGACTTTGCTGGACTGTGCATCACTCGCGTGTTTCTAGGACTGGCCGAAAGCTCCTTCCTGGGTGGTGTTCTGATCTACCTTGGCTTCTTCTACACTGCCGATGAACTTGTCCTCCGCGTCGGGCTTTTCTACTCGAGTACCGCCTTGGCGGGCTTCTTGGGTGGCCTCATGGGAAGTGGCCTGGCGCAGATCAGAGTGCCAGGCTACCACGGCTGGCCCTGGATCTTCTTCATCGAAGGTGCCTTGACCGTCATCACCGGGGTCGGGCTTTTGCTGTTCCTCCCGCATACACCGGGAGACGCAAAGTTCTTGACGCCAGCAGAGAAGTCATTCGCCGTGCAACGCATGCAGGCGCGAGGTGGCGCATCAAAAGACCCTCTGAACTGGGCGACAGTCAAGAGTGCTGTCTTGAACGTCGTCACCCTGACCATCGCCGTGGCTTCTTTCTTCTCCATAGAGGCCATCATGAGCTTTTCGATGTTTCTTCCAACTCTCATATCCGCCATGGGATTCAAGAAGCTTGAGGCCTCTCTGATGACGGCCCCGCCCAACCTTGTTGCTCTGGTGTTCACCATCGGCATGTGCTACTGGAGTCAACGGTCGGGCAAAGCTGCGCTTCCGCTCAACATTTGCAGCGCAATCGGGGCTCTTGGCTACATGTTCCTGATTATCGGGGCAAAAGTTGGTCCTCCGCCACTTTTCTTGGACGTCAAACTGCAATATGCTGGGTGTTTTCTGGTCGCCATGTCCGTCAACGCCACTCCACCATTGGCCCTCACTTGGCTCAGCGTCAACGCATCGCCACATTATGTTCGCGCTATTGCGCTCGGCTTCGTGCTATCCATCGGCAACGCGGCGGCCTTCCTTGCATCATTTACTTACATAAAGACGGAAGGTCCTCAGTAAGTGCTCAACCTCATCAGTGAGCAACAATTCTGACTTTCACCTCCAGGTACATAAAGGGCCATGCAATCAACTTCGGATGCTTAGTTGGGCTTCTGATGGTAGGGGTCGCCCTGCCCTTGTACATGAAGGTAGAAAATCGAAAACGTGAGAGAGGTGAGCGAGACTATCGGCTGGATGAAAGGCACCGGAATGGACTATCCGAGGAAGAGCATGAGTTCAGACTTGGTTGGATGCATCCTGGATTTCGCTTCAAAATGTAATTACCCATGCGTCAGCGAAAGAGAAAGAGCAACAGCATGACGAGCAGACATTGAAATTACAAAAGTATATTTACGCAAAGCGCCATCTGAAAAGGCTGCATATATTCCAGGGAAGCTTTCGGCTCGGAAACATCGTCCGCCGTCGACAATGTCAGGTTAACTCAAAGATGTATGCTGCATTTGTCTCTCATGAGATCGACTCGGTATTTCCCAGCCGGCATTGACTAACAACATGTTACAACACCCGCACCGGATACTTATGAGAAGACGATAGCATACCCCTGATGCCTCATCTAAGATTCAAGCTCTGGCTGTTCACTTCTTTACTCAGCTCATCACCTTCATTCGTGTTCATACTGAGGGTACGTGCGCTGTTGCCAGCTGCTAAACGCCGATCGATTATCTCCGCGCGTCCCTGCAGACGGATACTCGCTCGGGGAGGGCGATCAATTCCGATTCAGCGGTGGATCCCCCCGTCAATCACCCGCCTCTCACTCTTCCACTCCCTCCAACTTCAGACGACACCCATCCTCGGCACGTAGCCGAGACAAATCTGTGCGGGCCGTGCTGCTGTGTATCGTGAGCTGGGCTTCACAGAGCTCGCATGCGGGGTGAAAGATGACGGTGCACGGCCTGCTCTTCTTCATTCCGGGCAATCCAGGCCTAGTGGACTACTACACCGACTTCTTCGACTCAGTCAAGGCTCGCATCGGATGGGCGGACGGCCATATTCACGTTCACGGTCGCGATCTCTTCGGGTTCCGTGATGAGAGCCACGCGCCCTTCAGCAACGACAACCCGCCATACGACGTGGAGCACCAGATCGAGGCCATCTTCGAGCATCTGGCGTCCCTGAGGCGCACAGACTCGTCACGCAACGCGCCGGGGAAGAGGGGCGAGCCATATGACTTCGTCGTTCTGGCAGGGCACTCGGTGGGCAGCTACATGGCGCTGGAGATCTTCCACAGACACCTCAGAGACCCCTCGCGCGCGCCATACCTCAAGCTACACGCGGGCATCTTGCTGTTCCCGACCGTCACACACATGGCGCAGTCTCCGAGCGGCAAGAGGCTGGAGCTCATCCGTACGACGCCTATGCTCAACAACACCGCCCACGTCGTCGCGCAAAGGTTTTTGGACTTGTGGCCCGCGTGGGCTTTGCGATGGTTCGTGGGGAATGTGCTCGGGATGGGAACAAGGGCGGCCGAGGTCACCACGGGGTTTTTGAAGAGCCGCGACGGCGTTTGGCAGGCTATCCATATGGGCAAAGACGAAATGAAGGTCATTACGGAAGAGAAGTGGGACCAAGACCTCTGGGAGGTCGAAGAAGAAGACGCCAGCTGCAGCCATGGGAAAAGAACGACGCCGAGATTCTTCTTCCTCTTCGGCAAGAGGGATCACTGGGTCGCGGATCACTTCCGGGATCACTTCATTCGCGCTCGAGAGAAGCACATCGAGAACGGTTGGGCGCGTGTGGAAATCGACGAGACAGGATTGCCCCACGCTTTTTGCACCACAGAGAAGAACAGTGAGGTCGTCGCGATCAAAGTCGCGGGCTGGCTGAAAGAGCTATGGGACGGACTGGTGTCGAACAGCTCGTGACCACAACGTGACTGATATTGGGCACAAGATTCTTCGGTGTTTTATAATATTAGACAATAAACAATAGTTTTATTTGTTCCCACTTCCGACCGACCGACGATCTACCTGAAGCGTACCAGTAGATCTTCATTTCTCCGTAACGCCCGTTCATCCCACATACTGTTAATGAATAGGCTTTTTCTTCATCACTCCACATGCAGGTTTGCAGCCCTAGTCCCTGAGGTCTGTCGCCATCTCGCTGACGCTTGATGGCTTTTTCTATATTTGCCGAATTTCTGTCACCTCCTCCGTATCCTAGATGAGATTTTAGTTAGGCATCGGCCTGCCAATTTGCAAGCTACTAACAGTGGCCGTCTATCCAGTTGTTAGCCGAAATTCCCGGATTCTCTGGAGACCAACTTACTTCCGCCTCAGTCTTGGCTTTCCTGCGTCTCATTAAGCCGTAAATGAAGATGCCCATCGCTAGGAGAGATACGCCAGCTGTGCAACATGTAAGCGAACATTCAGCGCAGAATCGAACAATTTCACGTACCAACACCTCCGAAAACACCCAAGAGAACGACAGCTGTTGGAGTACCGCCGGCGCCTTTGGGCACGGAACTGGACGTCGCCGATGAAGCAGGCGGAACCGCGGCCGCCGGAGGTGGTAACCCGCTTGGAGCGAGGGTAGCACCAGGAGGAATCGGCGGTGCGAGGCCTAGCGAGGAGCTCATCGGAGGCAAGGCAGGTGGCGGTGGGTTGTTCACGGGCGGAGGAGGAGCTGGTGCGGGCATCGGACTGGTGGCGGGAGGCGACGGCGGCGGTGGCGCCGGTGTGGGATTCACGATGGGAGGTGCCGCCGCCGGAGTCGCGGTGACGGTGACTGTTGTTGGGACCAAGATCATTACTGTCTCAATCACCGGCGGCTGGGTAACAAAGACTGTGACCGTCGGCACGTTGGCGTTGTTGTTTGGAGGGAGTCCATTCGCAGGTGCTCCCCCCGGTGCCGTATTCGCCGCCTGTGTCTGACCATTGTTGCTCATGCCAAGGAAAGAGAGGAGCTGGTTTGGATCGATGGGCAGGGCATTGGCGTGGGGCTTGCCATCCGCTGCGGCCGCCGCTTTCATAGCTTCTTGATCAGGCTTCGCATCCTGTGCCTCGCGTTCGACGATGTCCGTCATGTTGGAAGGTCTGTGATCCCTCTGGCAGTACTGTTGCTTCCGTCTTCCTTTCAACACCTCTGAAGTCGAATATTCAACCAACGCTGTCCAATGTTTTGTTCGGTAAACCTGCCGAAATTCATCTACAACGTTGCAAGCATATCACAGATTGCTTGCCGTGCGAGACCGATTTGCTGAACAACCGCGAAAATAGACAGGCTGGAAGATGATTTCGACTCAGGCCAATGCGAGGAGGCGTGGTGGCACCCTTGCACTTCTTATCCAGGGCTTGTCTTTGACCTTTTGACGTGCCAGACTATTTGACTTCTGGCTCATGTCAAACTCACGGCATTGAGGCGCCACCTCTCGGGCCTTCGGACTGGTCTACGGGCTGATGGGATGTCCCAATGAGGCAAGTTGGCAGCAGGTTTCTGCGTGAAGATGCTGATGTTTGGGTGCCAAATTCTACTTCCCCCAATACCGGCGGAATAACAAACCAGCTGCAATATTGCGGGCTTTCGAAAAAGGAAAACGTGCGCTCCCCGGCCCCTGGCTTTCCTATGGTCGGTTCTCATCTTCCACTCCGGATTCCAGCTTCGGCTCCTCTGATTTGTGTTGAGCCTGTGGAGGGTTACCGAAATAGGGTCACACCTCGATGCTTGTAACGACTGCGACGCTGCGTCGAAGCAGACTCGGTGTTTCAAGACAGAGCCAGAACTGGCTGAGAAGATGGGATGCCCAATGAGGTTTTGTGTGTGTTTTGTTTTTCGAAACCATCTTCTGTAACCTGCGCTTCCCGTGCAGATGAGGGGGTGGGAGCTTGACCGTGCGTTGAGTCGCAGGCCACCCCCTTTCAAAGTCTAGACTGGGGCGTTGGACCTGTTTCCTCTTCCTTGGCTTCCTGCTTCGAGCTAATTACCTTAAAGAGAAATACCCTCTTGTGGCTGAACATTGCGGGGTGGCAAAGGCACCAGAAGAATGGCTGTTCTCTGTAGTATTCGCGATCCGCCTGACGTCAAGCCTGATGAAGACGGCCGGCCGGCTCCGTCACTGCGTGGCGGTGGGAAGTAATGCTTAGGGCGTCCATCCGAGTGACCATCGCAGTCGATGCACTTATATGCTTCCATGCGACCGAGCGCGCTACAATTGGCGATGCCGTAGAGATAGGTTCCGTAAGTTCTCTTTGACCGACGATGACCGAAGAGAAAAGCAGAATTCAAGAGAGCTATGAACCCCGACAGACTTCCATCGCCGCATCAGCAGCAGCAGCAACAACGGCCCACGGTGAAGAGGGGTGTTTTGGGAAGTCTGTCTGCAGCTTCAGCGGCAGCCTACAACTTTCTTGCCCACGACTTCGAATTCGTTCCGGACCGGTACCATGACGAAAAACTCTTTCCAACGCGGCTCTCTCGGGCGGGATCTGGTATCCGACTCGGTAGGGCTGGAGGGCGGAACGACTATCCCCTAAAGCCACCGCCTATTCGGAAGAGAACATGGCAACGAGACCAGAACGGGGAGTTGCGCAGCAAGTTCTCGGAGGAGTCGCTGTTCACCCACCTATACGATGAAGCACGCGGTGGAAACGGTCGAAACCCATTCGACGACGTCAACGGCATCGAAGATCAAGAAGGTGATAACGACGAAGATCGGCCGTATCACGTTTTCCCCAAAAAGCACAAATGGCTTGTTATCGTCATTATCGGCACTGCAGGTCTTTTCAGCGGCTTGTCATCGAATATCTACAACCCGTCTCTAGAAGCCATCGCGAGGGTAGGACTCGGAGCACGCATAGCCCTGTTGGGTTTGTTACTAACTGCGTTTTGCAGGATCTGAAGGTGTCCTCCTCACAAGTGTCGCTGACAATCACGTCTTATCTGATCATGCAAGCCGTTTCTCCTCTACTATGGGGTCCCATGTCAGATACTGTAGGTCGACGGCCCACCTACATCGCATCCTTTTTAGTCTACACAAGCGCCAACGTCGCGCTTAGCTTCTCGCCGAATTATCCGGTACTGCTCGTTTTCAGGGGTGTCCAGGCGGCAGGGAGCGCCTCAACTGTCAGCATCGGTCCGTCCCCCGTTCTCCCGTTGACTGCCTAGAAAGGTAACTAACGGCAGTTACAGGAAACGGAGTCATCCAAGATATCTCTCCGACTTCCGAAAGAGGAGCGTTTATTAGCTTCTATCAAGCAAGTACGTAACAACTCTGCATCCTGGATATGAATCAATTTCTGATACTGCGAGCAGTTCGGAACTTCTCCACTGCTATCGGTCCCGTTCTCGGCGGTGCCCTGGCCAATTCCCTCGGCTTCCGATCTGTTTTTGTCTTTCTGCTCATCGCCTCTTCGTTGGTCCTTCTTGCAATCTTGGTGCTCCTCCCTGAGACTATGAGAAGCATTGCAGGTGATGGCTCACTTAGACTCAACGGACCGATCTACAAACCCCTTATCAGATACGTGGCGTCGGAACCCAAGTACATGCAAGACCCCGACGGGCCGTTGAGCCGCAAAAAGGTCACGATCTGGACGTTTTTCAGACCGTTCCAACTTCTCAGGGAGAAAGATCTTGTTATCAACCTTATTTGGGGTGGTTTCATCTACGCCATCTGGAACATGGTCACAACCAGTACTACACCCGTTTTCAAAGCACGGTTTCCCTTTTTGGACGAGCTGCTCTTGGGTGTCGCGTTTTTGCCCAACGGTAAGTGGATCTGACTTGCCAGTTCTATCACTCGCAACGGTCGCGAAGATCTCTCGGCCGAGGGATGCACGTGTCCCGACTGAGCTGACATGTCAAGTGAACAGGTTTCGGAACCATCATCGGGTCTGTCATGGCTGGCAAGCTCCTGACTCGGGATTACAAACTCATTTCTGCCGACTACAAGGCGTCGCATGGCATGAGAGAAGACGAGGATCTGTCCCCAAAAGACATCCCCCCGGATTTCCCACTCGAGCAAGTTCGGCTACAGCGGCTGCCGTGGATAGTGGCTCTGTTCACTGCATCCATCACCGGCTACGGCTTTTCTTTGGCATACCCCGCGGCGACATCCCGGCCCGGGTGGATTGCGCTTCCGCTCGCCATGCAATTCCTCATCGCGGCCTCAGCAAATGCCATATTCGCACTGAATCAGACGATCATTTCGGATCTTTGTCCTGGGCAAGGCGCGAGCGCGACTGCCATCAACAACCTGATCCGTTGCGGACTAGCTGCTCTAGGAGTGGCATTCGCGGAACAGATGATCAACTCTGTGGGACCGGGCACGGCGTTCCTGGTGTTGTCTATGGTGGTCATAGCGATTTCACCTATTCAGGTCATCAACCAATACTTGGGACCTCGGTGGCGGGCGGAAAGAGCGAGGCGAGGGGGGATGAAAGCCTCGCAGGCTGAAGAGGATCGGCAAAAGACGTAGAGGTTTGGTCTGTCATCAAGAAACAAGTTCCAATCCATTTGGTTGGCAAGCCATATTAAAGCGAAGCAAGCATATCTAACGTCCGGCGCAAGCCAAGCGACTGCGATTGGTCATGTCATCACCACATCTGATCCTAAGTACCCAGAGGTGGCCAACCGCGACTCATGGTTGGTATTTCTCAATCATAAGTCGACGGTGGCGGTGGTATTCTCAATCTACGTCAAGAAGATTTAGAAGCAACCACGCTTTTACAAAAGTCTTCTTGCCCGGATCTACTTCCAATTGATAGATCACGGTCCGGAACTTGCCCATTGGACTCGACTAGACTTCCGCCTCTTTGCTTGGCGCATCAAGACATCCTGCTAGTACTTACCAGCCTGCGATGATTTACATGACCTCACAGGATCGTCGAGCTTCTACACCAAGCCTTCATCCGGGGGTAGATCCTCCACAGGCATTGGGTCGGGACGGTCCTTGTGAGATCCAAAATACCCTGGGGTGATTTTGTGTGCATCGCTTGTCGTCTGGTGTTTGCAATGAAACAGGGGCTCGGCATCAAACATGGGCAACCCAGCTACCAAGCGCCTCAAAACCACGCCGACAGTGTGCCAGGTATGCTTTTCATGCCCTGAGCCCTTGGCACCGCATAGACTTCCGAAAAGAGGAGCTCATGGAAACATTCGTTTGCCCCGAAAGCCGCATTCACATGGCTTCTCGGCTCATTGGAATTGTCGCATTTGATAGATTGGACAGGTCGTATCAAAGTCCGGAGGGAGAATTTGAAATGGGTTGGCTGCCGGAACCGGCCAGGACTACTACGGGTCGAAGCTCATGTCTGCTTGGAAATGCAAGTTCTCTGCTACTCGTGATTAACTATCTCTTTCCGCTGCCCACGGAATGAAGGTCGTTAGTGCGCTAGTCCAGAGGCTATACCCGATCGATCTTTACATAGGCGATTAAGCCTTTTGAACTTGATCTGGAACTCAGTCTCTCTTCCTGAGACTTGAATTGATGAATAAATGTGTGACATTGCGATTCCATCACTGGGCAAAAACAATCATAAGTCCAAATGTATGCTTCGGTCACGCAGACCTAATTTTGAGTGGTCGGATAGATGTTTGAGCCTGTCTGAATTCAGTAAGTGCGAGTGGTTCCACGACGTAACCATCCTTCATTTTGATTCTTGTAGCTGACTACTACGGGAGAGGTACGTTGAAAGATGGTGGAATAAGACGAGAATTTCTACTGCGACATTTGCAGAATGAACCTGCCTTTTGGCCTTCATCAATCTTCGAATAGATTACCTTAGTGATAAATTCGATGTCACTTGCGAAGTGAACTGCGCTACGCAGATGATGTTTGAGGTGGCCTGATAATCCACATGTCACCCTCCAAACCCATGAAGATCAGCTCGACCTCACTCTCATCGCTTGACTTTATGCTGTGGCATACTAAACAATGGTAATGATCGAGCCATAAACCATAAAGAGGCGCGTGAATCATAAGATCTATGGCAAACCTGGTTTGAAACAGGAAAAAAGGTGAGAGAGCGTGAAAAGGTGTCTCGCCATACTATGAACATGCACCCAAATGTGTTTGATGGCCCTGGCAGTGATAGACTCGTCGTCATGATTTGGACCGTTGAGCGAGTGGGAATGTAAGACATCGAAAACGACATAATAAGCTGTGAAAATGACGGCCGTTGATTACAAATGATGTAAGACATCGAAAACGACATAATAAGTTGTGAAAATGACGGCCGTTGATTACAAATGAGTATGCCAACAGAGGCGGCATTAAGATAATTGCTCCTTGATCTTGACGATTATGTAACTAAACTCTTTCCCCGGTATATTCTCCACAGAATACCGCATGATGAGCTTGACACAAATGCTGCCGCCGTTGAACAGAACTTTGAATAAATGCAATGCCCTTGAAGGTATTTCAGGGCTAGGTGGAAGAACTCTTACACATGTACAAGGCCTTGTGATATATTGCCAGCCTGTTTTCATTTTGCATTACGGGGAGAATACGTGGACTAACTTCACCCAAGAGAAATGACAGAATCTACTTTGAACCTCATTGACCGCATTGGTAAATCCTGTGTGATGTAGTCTCGACGCGAAAACTGCAAGAAGTGTTTGAAGAATATTGTTGTTCAGGATGTTTTCATATCCAGAAACAGGGCAACACTACAGCAACGTAGGCAAGCGAGCTTTGCGATGCTCTTTACTAGAGCCTCCCACTGTTTTGGATTCCGAGCCCATCATACAGCTGTTCAACGGAAATTACTTTTCTAGGCCACGTGAATGAAGATTCTCAAAACATTCGCAATGTAGAAACCTCGAGCACATTAAAACATACGTTCTAGCTACAAGGTATAGACTTTCATTACCATTAGTGAGGATAGACCACCCGCTCGAAGGAGGAAATAATAAGACAGGGACGCCTAAGTGAACGAAACTTTGGCTAAGACTCACACAAAACCTCGTTGACTTAGGAGTACTCACTGCAAAATGGAAGACTTTGCTGTTCACATACAGATGTACCAAAGAAATGGACTATGATATATTTCAAATGAATCTCACTTTGATCTCATCACACAGAGTTGACCCAAACTCACTATCTCCTGTGAAGACAAGAGCCGATCGCATCTTCCCTTAATAGCATCCACATCTTCTATGAATGTTTCAAGACGAGTACCCTTTCCAACGGGTGGCAACGATGAAAAATGTTGGTTTCTAAGTTGAGGTCGTGTTATCGCTGGGGTCAGCCTTCATACGTCACATCCCTTCTTGATTTTTATCCGGACAGAGTATCATACGTAACGAATCTCTGACGTCCTCTTGTACCCAGAGCTTCTGGACCTTTTCAATCCCCGCCCAAGTGACCACAGCCAGTTCGGGGCTGGTATTTCGTGGCTATTTGAGGTGATTCCCATTTGAGTTGCGCTGATTTAAATCTTCTTTATGTAACACAGCTTACATTCTTTCTGACATTCTTCAGTGTCAGCTCTCACTAGAAAGGGGGGCTGATCTATTGATTCCACCCACCACACCGTGCGTGTGACAACTTCCGAGTCCATACGAGAGGCTTCTAAGTATTGAATTCGTCATGAACAAACTAGCTATAAATACATTTATGGCCAAATCGTTGGTTTTGCGTTCTAAGCGTTCACATGTCATCCTTTGGTGAAACCAGGCTGTGAGAAGCTTGTTCAACTAGTAGAATGTGTGATGACAGTGGGAATATCTCAAGGACAGTGGCGTGTGGCAAAACTCAAGTGCATTCGTATACTTATCACTGACTCCGTAGTTAACGGGCTCAGGGTCCTTGAGTTCTCCTTTTTCCATGATAACAGCTATTATACTGCTGTAATGGCTAAACTCTCATGCGAATTGAAAGGTTCTAAACTAGACCTAACTTGGGCTTTGTCCTACTTATGTGTGGCAACTGTGACATATCAAGACCACTGTCACTCTCTATTTAAGGATTGGCTAAACCTTTTTGGTGTTTGGGAAAAGAACATGGTAGAAATATTCATGTTTGCCAATTCCTGCGCGGATCTCGCACATAAGTAGAAGCAACCTTTGCACGAAGTAATCAATCTATCCAGACACTCAATTGACCATAGGCATACATCTGCTGACATGTTTTGATGAAATAAAGCCCCCGAAGCTGAATTTAGGATCTCGAAGTTATTTAAAGTCTGCTCCTGCCGGATCAGTATAGAAGGCGGAAGGTTTTAGGTCAATGGGCAGGGACGTGGGGTGGAAGCATACCAGTAATGCTTTCCCATCGAAGCTTTTGACTACAAAAACTACATTATCTACTCAACCCAAAGCAAATGCATAATATTCATTCGTTTCTAGCTCAGTGTGAAAACTGTGCGTGAGCAATGATATTAGGTGCAGTCCTGGGCCATTTGCAAGGAGCCGTGATTAACTCACGATATTAGATAATCTGTTAACAATGAAAGGATCATCTGGAGAAGCAGCCTTCATATACAAGCGACATGAATTCTGATAAAGTTTTGAAGCAAATGAACTTTACTACTATAGTGTTGTCAAAACCACAAATGTTAAGACCTAATGTGTTTGAGGGCGTGGGTACCACATGTGAGAAATTGAGGGCCGCATAGTATATCACTTCTGTATCAGGAGCTTGAAATATTACCACGGATATCGCTCCAGCAACAACGTATCCGTCTCAAACCTCGAGTCCATCTCCATCCTTTGGCACTAAGGCGGTGGCGAATTCGACGATAGGGATTCTCAGGGAGCCGACAGCTTTACTCCAAACTCGCAACAAGACGTACCGGATTCACCAGCCACATTCTATGATGAAAATGTTTTGGTTTATTGCGAAGGAATTTCCGTTCAATCTCACGTGATGTTGTCACCTGTTCGAGTCATCTTTGCGTGGGTTATGATCTGGCCGCGACGCCTCCAAACTGCTCGTAAATCTTGGCTTCTCCTCGCAATACAAGGTCTATCTTGCGTTGGGAAAGTGATCTCCTGGTGCCCCTTTTTGCCACCCAAGTTCAACCACATGGGGGTAATCTCGTCTTCCAGGAAACAACCCATCGTTGCGGCACGCGACCCTGGTAAAACGATTGAGAAAGACTAATGGGCCCCCCATGCATGGGGCCAGCCTGTGTGTCCTTGGCCGCGGCATATGACAGTACCTGGCGTAACGCCCCTTTTGGTATGTCGGGAACAAACTTCATTACCGGGCTCGCCGCCCCTTTAATAAGCTTTCCTGACTACTGCGTAGTACATAGAAACTCTTTTTCATTACCGCTTTTGACTTAGCTTCCTCTCCGTTGGTCAGAGACCGGCACAGAACCGAACGCGATCATCCATGTCCCGTCAACCACGTTCAATTGGGGGTAACTTGCGCAAGTCAGTTGTCATGATTTTCAAGTCGCACCTATGTACACGAGACCGTATTCCGTGTCAGGCCGAAGCCTTCTCCGTTCCGTCGCCCAATAGTGAATCCCTCCCCGAGTCGTCTCACGCTGCATGAGCCACCGAATTTGATTCGTCAGGTTCCAATGAAAAAAAAAGTTTAGATTCATCACCCACGTTACAACAAAGGAGCGTGTCGATTTAGTTCCAAAAGCCGTCTTCGCTTTGATTTGATTATCGCCCTCTCCGAACGACCGCCGTCTCAGTTCCCTGCGCAAAAAGTGACTCGTCAATACTTGTTCAATCGGAAATTCTCGCAGGTACGGCAAGGGGTAGGTTTGCCGCGCCGGCCGACTTCGGGGGAGCGGCGACGCCGGGCTTCGGCGGCGTTCCGGGCTTGGGGCCCTGAGCACCACCAATGAGAGCACCGGCCTCGATGGCTCCAGCAGGAGCCGGGGCGGGGTTATTGGGGTTAGAACCCCTTTGGGGACCGGCCAGCATAGGGGCATCAGCTGGCGGAGGCTGGCTGGTTGTCGGCGCGTCGCCCGGCTTGGGCATGGCGCCGGCAGCAGCACCAGCAGCAGCACCACCCAAAGCCCCAGCCGCCGCGGCCCCGGCCGGGCCGGGAGCAGGTTGGTTGGGTTGGTTACCGGTATTTGGTTTACCTTGGGAAGCACCGGCTGCCGCAGCACCGGCGTTGGCAGCACCAGCACCGTTCTTCTTGGGAGCGGCAGGTGGGGGGACGGCGGCTGGAGGGGCACCGGCTGGAGGGGCACCGGCTGGAGGGGCACCGGCTGGAGTCTGAGGCGGTGTCGCCGGTGCCGCGGGGGCCGCAGGCGGAGTGGCAGGCTTGGGCACGTTGCTGCCCTTCGCAGGCGGAGGAGTCGTTCCCTTCCCCTTGGCCGGAGGAGTCGTTCCCTTCCCCTTGGCCGGAGGAGTCGTTCCCTTTCCCTTGGCCGTAGGCGGAGGAGTCGTTCCCTTCCCCTTCCCCTTCCCCTTCCCCTTGGCCTTGGCGGCGTTAGCGGTCGTCTGCTGCGCCGCCGCGGCACCCTTCTTCTTCTTCTTCTTCTTGAGGAGCTTCTTGAGAGCGCCTAGCGCCTGTCGTGTCTGCAGCTCGACCTCGCCGCCTCGCTCGGCCAAGGCGGCGTTTTGCTGCTCAACAGCAGCCACCTCGGCACCGTCGTTGCCGCCGAAATGGGGCACATCGGCCTGGGGCCCAAGTTCGCTAATACAAAGTTAGTTATTTCTTCATGACGTTTGGTAGGTGCAAGCCTCCGTGTGTGCATACTTGAGCTCTCTCGCAGCTACATCCGTTCCAGCGGGGGCACCATTGATGCCAACGAGGAGGGCTGAGGCCAGCAAGAGAAGCGTGGTTGAGAATCTCATCGCAGTGAGTGAACTGAATGGTGAATGGAATGAAGGATGAAATTGTTCCTAACCAAGGTAACCTTGACCCGAAGTTAGAGGACTGTCTGTGCTCGTATTTACGATGCCTGGGGTTGGGCGTGAACTGAGGGACCTGCCTGGCCTTTGCATGGAGCATCAAGGCTGGGCCAAGTCCTTTTAGTACTTTTCTTTGAATGGCCTCAACCAGTAGATGATGTCAAGGATCTTCATGTCTCGCCCAAATCTTGGGCGAAGTCATCCACACTGTCCAACAAGCATGCCCGCGTCTCGATTGGTCGCGATTCCAGATTAAAATTCGCCGGGAAGACGACATTGCGAGTCTCTGAAACCAGTAATCGCAAGTCCACAGAGACACCCACCAGAGTTCACCGATTGCAAGTGCCCGACCCCGCGTAAGCCCCGCGCACCTACGCATGTTGCCGGATCCACGAAGACGGGGATGGCGCCTTGGATTGTAGTTTGCAATGGATCTCCATCGACGAAGGCATTTCCCTGCGTCGCCAGATATCCTGACTTATTCGGGCGAAGTGGCGTTTCGATGTGGTGTTTCGTGGGTGGAGGCCCTTTTCATCCGATGTACGAATCCGGCAAACTCATGCAAGAGGACGCGAGAGATGTCGATTCGTCCGATCAAACACGGTTTCAGACTCCCTTCTATTGGTGGTGTGCCTGGCAGCGTCCTCCTTATACTCTTCGGCAAGCGGAGCCCTGTCTTAAGCTTAGCTACGCAGAGTAATGCCAGCAACAAGGGCCAGCAGGCAAGGGATGGCTGTGATCGTCGAAGGACGTTACCTGGCGGTTCAACCTCGCCCGATGCAGGCTGGAGGCTTCGGTAACCTTACACTTTCGACCTTTCCCTGGTTTCTGACGATAGTTCAAGTAAAGTTGTGTTAGTTCCACCTCGAAAACGTTTTGAAAATCCGAGGGCCACGCAGTGCGCCCTTGGTTGGCCACCTGCAGACTAGGAAGTGATTCATCGTCTGCCCAGAAAACTAAACTTCTCAGCCCATGCCCGGGAGAAAATTGTATTCGCCCGGATCCATTTCATCCACGAACCAAGTCTGCGTATGAGGCGAAGGAAGATTCAGGGGCGCCGTAGTCAGGCTCGCTTGCGGCTCTGCACCAGAGTTTTGCCTACGCTCACCCAATGCAAACTGGCGTCACAAAGCGAGGCAAAAATAACGTCGCCTCCAAGAAGCGACTGGCCGAAGGTGATGTTGATCGACTACAGCGGCGGTGTTACTTCCTTGAACGTCAGGTCGCTCCTACGACAGTGACAGCTGGCGTGTGGAACGCGCCTCAAGGGGCTTCAGATGGCGTCGAGGTGAGAGTAGCATCTCGTAGCGAACCGCATTGCACCGGACAGGAGACGGTCAGATGACAAGACTGGGCGCTCATTTCTGTCCTCATGCGGCGGTGTTGGCAGTTCCATTCGCAGTTGAGACGGCAAAGCGGCGACTGCTCACGGACGTTCCTCGGAGACCAGCAGAAGATCGCACGACCGCGAGTGGCCCAGGTGCATAACGGGCTGCGCAAGCAGGCATGGGTCGAGTTCATGTGCCCGAGGGCGATCACCCAAGACGCTGGGAAGCAACCGGGATCGACGCCAAGCGAGAATCGTTTCAGGCGCCTGTTCGAATGAGAGGTCGTGGCAAGTCTGGCCGAGCATCGTAGTATTGCTTGCTCAGGCGGGATATTTGGGTGTAGTGCCAGTCTCAGTGGCTGTTGGGAGGCGGCTATCTGATGCGAGACACGTAAATGAGCGTATAGGGAGACTAGACGTTCTCTGGCGTATAGCGTAAGTGCAGGTACGGCGAAGTTTGCCTCATTTTCTGGCATTCTCATCCTATGAGGCGGCTGCCCGAAGTCTGAAGACAGAGTTCGAAATGTCGCGGATGGCTTCCGGTTTTAGTCATCTTGGGGCGGACAATTCGGCAATGCCAATAAACAGAGTTTCCCTGAAATGAAGAGGCGCGAACAACTCCGCGCGAAAGTCAGGTCCGCGTAGAAACAGATTTCTCGCAAGGGACTCGTCACAGCACCGGCGAGAGTTCTGGGAGATTCAAGACGAAGCCCAGGCCTGTCTCCACAGCCCATCATGCATATCTCGCCCTGAATCTTGCCAGATATACTCCGGTGGATGACGCTACTCTGGAGCCGACTTCCGAACGAGTGCGGACCGCGGTCTGCCAATCGAGTTCGCAGAAATTATCATGGTAGTGAAGTGAACGATGAGTGGTGCTCGAGAATGAGACCATCACTGACGAAGCCGAGCAGGAAGAAATCTGGCAGCTTGGCTAGACCAAGGCGTTGGGCAGTTGAAACCAGCTGATCGCACCATGCTACGAGCGGTAGCCTAGTACCTGAATAATGAAAAAGTCGGAAAATGAAGCCTTCGTCATCTCCAGAATGAGTTTCGGACGACTTACATAAGCAAGCAGGAGACCCGCATTGGATTGGATTCACCGGAGTACCGTCGTACCGATCCCGCACTACCCGGTGTTCTGCCGATATTTGGCTCCCGTCTTAGGTAAGATAAAGTACGTACTCCTGTCTCCCGTCCCGTCCGCCCGCAAGTACGTATCGGTCTCCACTAACGGATTTCTCCCCGAGGCCACCCGGCACACCGGCGATTTCTTCCCCGCGCGAGACTTTTCAGTCCTCCGCAATGGCTGCAAACGCACCGCGGTGGGCTCGTCATTTTCACTCGGAAGGCTCTGCGGTGTCCGGTAAGGAAAGATCTCCAAGCACGATTTGGGGGGGATTATCACCCCGCCTGCCGTCTTCTGCATGTAGCCGAGCCCAGTTCTCAATTGTCCACGTCATGACTTTCCTCTGCCGAGCTCTTATCGAAATGAGCTGCCGCTCTGGGAGGGGGGAAGATGCTATCAATCCGAGAAAATGAAAGGCCCCAAGAGTCCTGGGTGTTGCTTATCGTCCAGTTTGCCGTGGTTGGTCCCGCGCTGTAAGCGAAGCTAAACACCACGCGATGCATCAGTAAACGGTGCTAAATATGCAGGCCATGGTGACCTCTACCGGGATGCCAAAGCAACATATATCAGACCAAAAGTCCGAGCCCATTCAATGTCTATGCCAGACAGGCAAGCTGTAAAGCATCTTCAGACGTCGAGTTAAAATCGGATTTGGAGCCAAGGCGACTTTCTCCCCTTGCCCATACACTCGCTCTCCATCATGGCTGTGCGACGGTCGTTTGTGGCCGTGGTCTTGATGATCTGGCTGAGGATCGCCAGTTTAGTGAGTTGTTCGACTGGTACGTGTCCGTCCAGTCGGCTTTCTCACGTGCGTGAATTGACTTTCGTCTCAGTCAAGGGCACCCCGTTCCCAAGCCTGATTGATGTCACGATCGACGAATTGGCAGAAGGCCTGGAAAACGGCCTCTTCACGAGCGTTGACCTCGTACACGCCTATCTGGGCCGCATCAACCAAGTTAACAGCACGCTGAATGTCGTGACCGAAGTGAACCCCGATGCGCTTTCCATCGCTTCCGACTTGGATGCTCAGCGGGCCAATGGCACTATCAAGGGCCCCCTCCATGGGATCTCTATCCTCATTAAGAACAACATCGCGACTGCTGACCAGATGAACAATACCGCGGGCTCATGGGCGCTGTTGGGGGCCAAGGTGCCGCAAGACAGCTTCATGGCAAAGAAGCTTCGCGAAGCTGGTGCCGTCATCCTCGGCAAGACAAACTTGAGCCAGTGGGCCAACTACAGAAGCAACAACACCAGCAACGGCTGGTCTGCCTATGGTGGCCAGGTCTACGCAGCCTACTACCCTCGGCAAGATCCTAGCGGAAGTTCTAGCGGCAGCGGAGTCTCCTCAGACTTGGGTCTTGCCCTTGCTTCATTGGGTACGGAGGTGAGTTGAACTCATGAGGTCCTATCGAGACGAGACTAAAGGCGAAGCAGACCGACGGTTCGATCGTATCACCGTCTCAGCGGAACAACCTAGTCGGTATTAAGCCCACTGTCGGTCTCACATCCAGACACCTGGTGATCCCAATCAGCGAGCACCAGGACACCGTCGGGCCAATGGCTCGAACAGTCAAGGATGCAGCATACATACTCCACGCCATCGCCGGCGCGGATCCCAGCGACAACTACACGTCGGCAATCCCCAACAACGGCGAGATTCCCAACTACCCAGCCGCCTGCGACATGTACGCTCTCCGAGGTGCCCGCATCGGCATCCCACGCAACGCCGTTGAGCTATTCTCCGACAACACGACCGGGACGGAAACCGACGCTTTCGAGAAAGCACTGGATGTCTTCAGAACAGCAGGAGCGACGATCGTCGACAACGCCAACTTCACCGCAGCGCAGCAACTGGCGCAGTCGAACTCGGAAACGATCGTCCTGAACGCCGACTTCATCACCAACCTGGCCGCCTACCTCGCCGAGCTGAGTCGCAACCCGAACAACCTGACGTCGCTCGCCGACGTGCGCCAGTTCACGCAGTCATACGAGCTCGAGGACTACCCCGATCGCAACACGGCCATTTGGGATGAGGCTCTCGACGAGCAAGGGTTCAACAACACCGACCCTCGGTTCTGGGCAGCATTGCAGGAGAGCGAGTATCTTGGCGGGGAAGGAGGATTGTTTGGCACGTTGAAGAGGCACAATCTCGATGCGGTGATACTGCCGACGAGCTTCTCGAGCACCTGGGCTGCGATTGTGGGAGCGCCCGTTGTGACTGTGCCGCTTGGGTTCTACCCGGCGAATGCGACAGTCGCCATGAACCAGAGAGGCAACCTGGTGGACACTGGGCCACACGTTCCGTAAGTCTCGCGGTTTCACGCATGTGGATGGGACATTCCACTGACCAGTCTTAGGTTCGGAATCAGTTTTCTCGGTGCCAAGTTTCAGGAGGCGAGGCTTATTGGGCTGGCATATGCGTATGAGCAGAGGACGTTGACCAGGTCCAAGGTGCAGCCATACATAACACCCAGCATTGAGATTGGCGACTATGCCGGTTATTGAAGGCTCTAAATCGATTTCGAGCGGAAAAGGGAAGATGATCCCATTGATCTCCATGAGTGGGTTCATTCTAATCATAGTGATGGCGCCGTCGCATCACGTGTAGAATAGACTTCAGTTCAGCGCCTGAATTCACGAGGCCTGGGTTTCAAAGACACAGGAGGTTCCGAGACAACATGGTTGATATCCAACTCCTCTCATAACGACTTGGCCTAAAAGCTCTAGTTGCCCATAAACATAGTTGGTCTCAGCGTTATACGTTAGATGCGTCGACCTGCCACCACCCAAACGTTGCCACCTTCTTTACGGATTTCGGATTGCCTAATCGTCCTCAGAGCAGCATGGGAAGAAATGTTCTCGACCATAAACCTTCCTCAGAAAGATCCTCGCGAGAACACTCGCAGCTCTTGGCCGGGATGGTATCTTGACGACACAAGGAAGACGTAATGTCTCAGCAGCTCGGAAGGCAAGACGAGCGTTCCGGTGACAGAGTGAAGCACCGTGGCATGATGAAGCCGAAAAAAACAAATCATCACAAGTAGGAAAAAGAAACGTAGCACGACCTGGTTTCGATCCAGGGACCTCTGGGTTATGAGCCCAGCGCTCTACCCCTGAGCTACCGTGCTTGTAGTATAGCTTGATGAGGAGCCCTTGTCTTCCTTGGCTATATCAGTCTCTGCAAAATTGTGAGTCATCGTGGTGGGTGTGATTCAGCAAGCCGGCCCCACAAAAATGGGGCCGATTTGCGGCCGCACAGCCAACAATCTCCGAAACAGACATTAAATCAGCATATAACAAAAGATTTTACATAAATTTCTAGTATAATTGATCAGGTTTGGTCTAGATTGGGATATCTATGGAACCACTAGGCGGACCAACACGCCGTGGTATACTCGCAAGACATGATACTCGTTGAACGACGGTAAAGACAACCACACGCACTCTCTCTCCGCCGATCCGCTTACAGCAGCCACGAAAGGAAGACTCTATAGAACCATCCGCCGCGGCTCTCCTTTCCGCCGCGCGCCTCCTTCTCGGCGGCCTGGCGGGCGAGGAACTCCTCCTCCTCGCGGTCGATGATGTCCTTGCCGGTGTAGAAGTCGGCCTCGTGGGGCTTGACGCCGCGGGTCTTGTAGTAGAACTTGTGGCCGAAGATGAGGACGAGGTAGAGGGGGATGCCCAGGTACCCGGTGATGAAGGTCTTGTACTTCTCCTTGCCGAAGTTGCCGCCGGTGAAGACGTCGTAGTTCTTGGTGATGGCGACGATGCAGCAGAGGAAGAGGGCGCCGTAGGACCCCCATATGCCGAAGGGGGCGACGTAGGGCATGATCTCGTTGGGGATGTTCTGGGCGACGCGGGCCTTCATCCACCAGATGTGCGTGACGAGGATGGAGATCCACGTCAGGAGACCGAAGATGGTGGTCAGGTTGACAAAGTAGCCAAACACCTTGGTCGAGTCGTTGGAGACGTTCATGAAGGCCAGCAGGGCGAACAGGGCGGAGAACCCGAGGGCGAAGATGGGGACGCCGCGCTTGTCGGTGCGCTTGAAGATGGCGGGGGCGGAGCCGTCGGAAGCAAGGCCGTAGAGGGTTCTGCTTGCAATGTACAAGTCCGAGTTGGAGGCGGAGAAGACGAAGACGCAGATGCAGGCGTTGATGATGTGAGGCACGACCTTGACGCCGGCGACCGTGGCGGCGACGACGAACGGAGAGGCAGAGGCACCGGTCTGGGACTTGGTGGCGAAGATGAGATCCTTGGAGTTGTACGGGACGAGCATGCCGATGAGGAGGACGCTGAGGCAGTAGAAGAAGAGGATGCGGTAGAAGGTCAGCTTGATGGCGCGAGGAACCGTCTTGCGGGGATTCTGGGCTTCGGCGACGGTGACGCCGACGAGCTCGGTACCCAGGTAGGCGAAGGTGGCGTTCACCATGCAGGACCAGAAACCGTAGAAGCGGCCAGCATTCCCAGTGTCGATGTACTCCTTGAAAGCACTGAAACCTCGTTAGTTTTTGGTGGGGTGAGATGGATAGATTATCCACATGAGCGTGAACTTACCCAGGGTTGTTCCAGTAGCGGAAGCCAGTTGCTTCGCCGTTGGGGCCTCCACCGCAAACCAGGATGAGCGAGAAGAGGATGATGCCGATGATGGTGATGACCTTGAAACTTGACAGCCAGAACTCGAACTCTCCGAAGAACTTGATGCCAAAGTAGTTGATGCAGACGATGACGACCAGGAAAATGGCAATGAAGACACCGGGATTCACACGATCGCGATCGACCCAGAATTGGATGGTCAGGGCAGCGGCAGTAAGTTGGTTAGGCGTGACGATGATGTACTTGAACCAATAACTGTTGCGCGGTAACAATTAGCACAGGGTTCAGACGGGCAGGACAACCGGGGCAACACTCACGTCCAGCCGAGGGCAAAACCGAGAGAGGGGTCGCAGAATCTCGAGGCGTATCCGGTGAAACCAGCAGAAATGGGCAACCAAGCGGCCATCTCGCCGAGACCAGCCATGACGAGGAAGACGATGAAACCGACGAGAGTGTAGGAGATGAAGACGGAGCCCGGTCCAGCCTGCGCAAGTGCCTTTCCGGTACCAATGATGAGACCAGTTCCGATAGCACCACCGATGGCAATCATGGTGATGTGACGCGCCTTGAGGCCGCGGTGCAGCGAGGTCTCCGCGCTGGTCTCGAAACCGCGGATGTGGACATTCTCTGTGTCGTCGTAGGTCTTGGTAGCGTAGCCTGTTTTCTCGGGGTCGTGCGGGCCCTCCGAAGAGGAAGCCCGCTTGACGAGGCCTTCGCCCGCCTGCATGGTTGCTGCGAGAACAAGTGGTCGCTAATACACTTTGTACACGGAAGGGAGACTCTCGGTCTAGGAGGGAGTGGTATCAAAAGATTGGGCTGGCGGCAGATGAGAGCTCTGGTGGCTAGAGAGAGAGAGAGAGAGAGAGAGAGAGAGGTATGAGAGAGCAGAAATAGTTCGCGACGAATAAGGAGGGGGTCGGAGGTTCTTTAATTGAGTTCTGGATGCCGCCTCGGAGGGACGGAAGACGGTGGGAGGGGACGGAGGCGAACGAAGGTACCGCATGTAAGACGAAAGCATAGACGGGATTGATAGACAGAACGTAACGCAAGAGCTCGCATCCATCATGAGGACTGGAATCCAGCGAGCCACAGCTGTCCTGTAACCCCCGTTCCGCGTGTAAGAGAAGAGCTCCCACTCTCCATGTTCGCCTTGCAAGTTCGTGGGCTGGACCCGGCCTAGCTTGGCTTGGGTTTGATGGAGCCTGGACAGACTGACACTGCAGACTGGGGGCTACCTTACGCTAAGATAGACCGTCCAGCGATCCCTGCAGACGCCGCCGCGATGTGTTGGGTTGAATGGTTGGACGGAGAGGTACCGAACGGTCCTGACTTGTATGTATTACCATTGGCATATTAGCGTCGAGTGGCTGCTATCTTGTCTGATATCTTTGTGGATTGGGCATTTTCCCCATTCTGGAGACCATGTCCCGCACCGCACATATGGTTCTTCTCATCTGTGGAGACTGGAGGCACAGCGACAGGGAATCGGCCGTGAGGGGATGCCATTGGCAACGGGTTCGTTTTCGGTGGCAGCGGTCGTGCTGGAGGGGAAGTGCAAAGCAGTCGAGTGAATTTAGTCGGTGATGACGATTGGACACATAACTGGTGTAATTCAGCCTTGGCAGACACCATTGAAGGCAGATCGAACATGAATAAAGCCGTCCGTACGAAGTTGGTCGCGCGGGGATGGACGGCGAGTGCTGAGCAAAGCTGGGGAGAGAGAGGATGTTCATCAACGCAAAACAGCTTGAGGGACAGGTGATGTGGGCGAGAACTTGACGATGAAAGTCTCTCTGTAACGCCAAGTATTGTCAGTCGCCGAGCACGAGTCGTGAAAATATTGCTGGTGGCTGACTGCGCCCAGAGATCGCCCAGGTTCGAGAAACGTCTGGCTGGTTGGTGCGAACATTTGGAAAAAGCTTAGACGGGACAAGCACAACGGTGCCCGTCGAGAAAAATGCACCCCTGGCCACGACGGGCAGCATCAGTGGTACCAAGAAAACACCAAGACAACGGCCAGACGCGAGGGCTTCCTGCGAAGAAGCCGGACGCATCGACCTGCCCCGATGAAGGCTCGGCGCAACGCCCGCAAATTCGGTCATTGTGTACTACATTGACGACGCGGCGGCACTCGACCTTACTGTAGGAAACAAACAGGCGTTTTGACAAGGCGTTCCTTATCTCTGGGGCAAATTGAAAGCGAATATTCTTCTCTCGCAGTTATCCCCAGTGTTTAGTGGTCCCCAGAAACTAACTAACAAACAACCTTGTTATCTATGCTTGTTTGGTGCCGTCAGTTACGAAAATCTGCCCGTTATACTCGGGAATATCTCGTCAGCCTAGCTGTTTAATGCCACTGCAGTCGATTCAAGAGAACAGTTGATTCAAAGGGCAGCAATCATGAACAACGCCACACTGCGCAACGTCTCCATTTCCAAAGCGTGCGTGACTCGGATAAGGCTCACCTCCACGTCGGTTCAGGACCACCACGACACCACACCATCTTCGTCCAGCAACTCAGAGAGAGCCAAGACACAGAGCATTCACGCGACGGACACTTATTCGGGCAATCTGCGGGAGGCGCATTCCAGCCACGATTCAGGCCATCTTTACAGCAGTCTGCAGGGACGACTGGCTCAAATCAGGTTTTTTATTAGGTAGGCACCTACCGTACTATAGTGATATGAGGAGGGTATTAGCATACTTTTTTAATTAGATGAAATTTACTGATTATAGTGCTTTAACCCTACTTATAAAAACCCCTCACCTATAGCTACCTACTTAGAAACTTCTCCTTCTTTTTTTTTCTAGGCATTACCCCTATATATAAGTATATACCCCCCCCTTTATATTTCCTTTTTTTTATATTCTTCTATTATTTACTTTTTATATTTTTATATAATTATATATAGATATTGATATATTTATATAGAACCGTTTACGATACCTCCTAAGCTTATAGTCCTATCTGCTATTAATAGCATAGAGCTACCTTCGAATATACCTATAGATATGCTATATAACCCTATATAGGACTACTATAGCCTGATTATAACTAAATAGTTACTCGAGAGTATATATATAACTTTACGCTTATATATAGATATACTTACTAATTTTTATATTAGATATAAAGCATATCCTTTCGCCTAATATTCGCAGCTATGTTCTTAATATACCCGAGGGCGTACGTTCACTTATGATTCTTATTTCTTCTATACTAATATATACTAGGCCTAGCAACTTATCTATATTTATAATAAGGAGCATATAAATATACCCTTCCCTATCTTTAATACTATATATAGATAGTATGCTAATAGAGTCTATATGTTTATTTATAGAAACGTATAGGAGGATAATAATACGTGCGAGACCTATCTTAATAGTAATAGTCCGTATACCGAGTATATTGCATTCGATAATTATAGTTGCTATGCTAATTATTATTATAGTATATATAGCAAGGACTACTCTATAAAGAAGCGTCGTAAGTTATATACTCCCGTATAGGTGCTTTGAGTAGTATACTAACTTATATAGATAAGACTAAGCCTAAGAGCGCTTCTTCGACCCCGACTAAGGGTAGCTATAAGCATATAGCTGCTAATAAGCCTGCTAGTACCTATAAGCGATTAAAGGCCTCTGCTTAAGAAGGTATAGATACGCTCGAGGCTAATATCGAGGCGGAGCTTGCTATATAGATGCTTATAAAGCGGTTCTTAGCTAAGGCCTTCTATAATATAGCATATATACTTAATAAGCTTATAGATATCTATAATAAGATAGGTACGAAGGTTTTCAATCCTATATATAGGAATATATAGCTAATTACTTATATATAGAGAAGTCTAAGGCTGCCTAGGCTTATATATAGTTATATGCCTATAAACACGAGCGTTTTAGTCTGTTGGGTTTTATTCAGGGTCGTTGAGTTTTAGTATAGTAAGCATAGGGTTATATAGCATCGTATATAGGTGCATAGATAGGGTTCAAAGCCCTATGATTACGCACATATCGATACGTAACTATACTTAGCGTAGTAGTTGCAACTATAACTTCACTATTCTATACGTATTAATATAGTATTATATATAACTATTTCCTTTTAATCATAAGCATATTTATTTGTATATAATAGCCTATAATACCTCGAAAGCGAATTAATTTAGATCAATTCCAATCAGAAATTTCCAAAAAGTTATAAGATAACTAGTCGTATAATGAAATTATTACGCATCTAATCTCAATATATTAGATTTGACTCTTAAAAGCAACTTTTAAATAGCAACTTTAAAAATAGAACTTTCGTTACGAATCCTATATAATCCTTACTCTAGAGTTACTTGCTCGTATTTAAGCGCTCTTTTTCTAATAATATCTTACTAACTTAAGTATTATTTATACTCTTTAAAGTGAGGGGTTTATAATAACTCCTACTAGCCTTATAGACTTATATCGGAAGAATAGCATATATCGACGCTAAAATATAGAATAACTTATAGCTATAAAAGCTCGTATAATTATATTCTTCTAATCGTTAACTCGGGAAGTATATATAGCGCGAGGGTATAGATAAGAATATCTCTATACGTTTATGCGCTAATAAGGTTATCTTATTAGCTGCGATATCCTCTATGAGGCATATCGTGAAGTCTTTCCTAATAATATTACTACTCGTTTATAAGAGATATAATATAGATAGAAAGGTTAGATAACGCCTGGCCTAAATTTCATTTAGTTACTCGATATATATAATAAATTACTTCTATATGGCTTTGAGATCTATATAGGTATTAATACCTACTCTCGATTTATTATATAGTTTTATATTAGGATTTCAATATATATATCTCGCAACGTAATAGCTTAATATCTTGAGGTTATTTCAAAGCTTAGCCGTATACCTTTAATTATTTATTCCGATCGCAATATTAAGACTATAATTACAGCTAGAACCTATTAGTCCTTATTATCTTTATATAAGAAGATATAAAATAGTAAAGAAGTTCCTATTAAATATCGAGACTATTAGATCTTTAGAAAAAGTATTTATAACGTTAAGATTAAGAGTTAGTAGGAGCGCTTATATTAAGCATTATCTATCTTTTAGCGAGTATATATATTTATTACTTATATTTCTAAGGATTATACTAATATTATCTAGGAGTACCTTAGTTTATTATAAGGGTATAGCTTATTTCACTCGGAATTAATTGCTAATCGTATTGCGATATTATTTATCTTTATGCTACTTATCCGCTAAGACTTTGCTAACTTCGTATATATATAGAATTCCTACTGCATTTGCAAACAATGCAATCGTTCTTACGTACTTAATAGCTAACTATAGTACCTATTCTATTAACTAGATCTCCAAATAGCATAAGACTACTTATAACTAATTAACCCTGAGCGCTTGCGGATTATATAAGAAGCTTTAGGCTACGACTAAATCGATTTAGATGCTTATTTATATCTAAGTATAGTTCTACTTTATTAGGATATCCTACGTATAGCACCTAATCTTCCTAATAGTAGGTATTTAAGGGATAATATAATAAAGTTTCCCTAACTTAAGCAGTATCTCTTTTTACGAGAGAAGTTATAATAATATTACCTCTATAAAAGCTTACCTAAACTTATACTTCTCGATATACTAAGTAGTAGGATATAATAGCTTAAAGAGCATTTACTATTAAAAGGTATTAATATTAATAATCTAGTATTAGAAGAGATAGAGAGTAAACTTAATAAAAGGGGGGGGGGGATTAAAGTAAAAAGGGAAGTTCGAGATATTATATCTCTATATAAAAGGGATTTTTTTTTATTTCTAGTCTTTCTATTTATACTATTCTATTTATTTCCTTATATACTACTATACCCTTATTTAGAATTATCTTTAGTTTAATCCCTCTTTATCTTAATTATTTCTTCTAAATAAGGTTTAACTAGAGTAATATCTTATTAATTAGAATAAGTAAAGTCTGAAAAGGACTATTTATAAGAGACTTCCTTTATAGTTACTTATGAAGATATTCTAGCAAGTACCTTTACTAAAAGCTTTTAAGTAGTACCTATTTGGGATTAAGTAGAGATTATTAGTTATTATTTAACTTTAATAGCTAGCTTAACCTTATTTTGAGGCTTAGACTGAGGTTTTTGCTCTAGTTATTTCTTATCTTCTAGTATAGATTTATCTACTAGCTTAGTCTCTTATTACTTTGCTTTAGGTTTTATTAAAATAGATGCTTTAACTTGCTTATAAACTTAAACTTTTTTAGATAAAACTTAATTAAGTGTTAGTAAGTTGATAGAATTGAAGTAAGTAAGTAATAAAGAGCAAACGTTCTTCTTAATAGGTATTATAATATTATATAAGAATTCGCTAAGGGATATAGCTATATATGCTTTATTGAGGTAGTAGGTAATATATATAGGGTTTTTATTATTAATAGGAATTGCTTTCTATATTCGATCGAGGTATTACTTATTTATAATAAACCGACTAAGGATTACTCGAATTATCTCCTTATATAACTAGTATTTTATCGCTAGGATAAAAGATAGCTAAGTTATAAAGCGTTTGAGGAGAGGAACGTAGGTATATATTAGGACTTTGAACCTATACTTATTAACTTTATAATATATAACTATATATAATAATAGAAGGATATCGATCGTTAGGGAGGGTGCTAGTACCTTCTTTATAGCCTAGATACTAGCTTCGCGTTCGTTCTTCCTAGTTATAATATAGCTATAAAAGGTTATAGCAGTCTGAATAGATATAGGGTTCGCAGGGGTTAAGAGGGCAGGAGGTTTCGTAGTTAGCTTTAGTAGGATATAAGTAGGAGGGATTTTATTAGTCTAAGAAAGTTAGGAATTAGAAAAAAGGGATTAGTATTAAATAACTTATATCTATAAGGTTAATTATATCTAGGATCGGAATCGATATAAGATTTATACTATATATCAAATAGAAAGATACTAGCTAAAGTTAGGCTTTAAGGTAGTACGAGCTACTACTTAGATACTCGATCTCCCCTATAATAAGGAGTACTATATGAAAGGAAATATTTCAAAGATAGCGTAATTTATTAGGATTTAAGTTATATAGGTTAGATAAAGTATGCGATTTAGAAAAAAAATTAGATTAATTAAGTATAGGTGCGATCTTATCTATATATATATAATTATAATATGATATTTAGTTACGTACTAAAGAGAGCGTGAGTATAGTGACCTAAAGCAGTTAGAATTTGATTTGAGCTAGTCGTCCCTGCAGACTGCTGTACATCTTGCTAATCACGCCCAGACGTTTTCCGCCTGCATCAGGCTGCTGGGAGAGCCCAGCGAGCAGGTGTCGCCTAGCAGGAACACGAGACGCGACAGATATCGGCATGCCCGTTCATCCAGTGACATTCATCCCAAGAATGACTGAGACAAACGCCTCTGCGAACCATCAAGTCGGAAGCTTGGGCTCGCGGCTGGAGAGCGGGCTGGCTGTCAACGAAGCCGTTTCGGGCCAACAGCAGGGATCAGAAAACTGCCCCGGCGCTGGAGGGTTCCCCCAAGAGACTTGTCGGTTCTTGTGGTCTCATCCTCCCGTAGCTGGGCGTTGCTTAACTGCCATCCGGCAGAAACGCCCAGCGCAGCCGAGGTGGGACGCCGGGCTGAATGCCTTCCCAGCCTCTCCCGGCCGTCTCACCGAAGAATGCCCTGGAGCTTCAGCTCATCTTACCTATCACAGCTTTAGGCCCATGGGGGAGCCTCGCAAGTTGACCTGCACGGGTAGCTCTGCGCTGCGTCCAGTTGGTGCAGAACCAGCGAGTAACGAGCGTCGTACGTACGTACACATTATGAGAAACTGTTAGGCGTCCAGATGTTCGCGGGGCGTGTATGTGTGACCCCAATCGCCAGCTGACACTAACAGGAATTGATAATATCACGTCTCTGAAATTCCATTTTACGATCAAGAAATGAGGGACTTGGTGCTTTTCACACCACCCACAGCTCCGCCACCATCTTCCCTGCTTTTCCCCTCCATCGACCACATCCTCAGCTTTGTCTCGTCCACTCAGAGAAGCCCTTCGTCTCCCCGCCAAGACGTTTATCTCTGTCCCAAATAAGCAGGTCCTTATCTCCTCCACAAGGCCCCGGTTCTGGTCAGTGTTGAGTGGGCTCTCGCGCCGTTACTGCTCTTGGCTTAGACTACCGAAGGGTCGCCTCGCCGCCTCGGATGGCTGGGGATGGCGTCGGGTATTGTCAAAAGTCAATGGCCGTTTTATTATGACTGGTTGGTCCCTTCGGTTCCAACACGCGCTACAATATTGAGCGAAAAAGCTCATGGAACTATGAAGCAACGACCGAATTAAGCCTCTCGCTGAAATGGACACCCCTGCCCGCCTGATTGATTTGGCGAATTATTTCTGACGGGCGGGAGCAATTTCTAATGCGAGTGCTAATACCGTTCTCCCACATTCCAGCCTACTATGTATGGTACGGTTCGATATTGCACAATTCGCCGGCGCATCTCCTTGAATTACAGCCGACGGAAGTTTCCATTCCATTTCTACCTCTTTCTCTGTGCTTCAGTACGAATACCCCGTAGACGATTGTGACGGCCAACATGTACTGCATAGTAGATGTTATGCGACGGTGGCCAGGGCTATCGCACATGCAGTAGGCATGCTGCTAGCGACTGGTTCGCAGGCCAACCATGTCATCTCGACGTCGACGTTTGCCAAGTTGTACGTACTGCCATGTTTACGAACAATCCTGCCGCTCGCAGCCCGTGATGCTGGGCACAAGAATGCCTCTCAAAATGCTCTAGTTCAGCGGCTTCCACTCCCGGGACTTCAATCTTGGCCGACAGTCGACTCGAGACGCGCCGGGCTTTAAATCCCCGATGGCCGGCAGTCCCAAACGCTGCGAGATCCGGGCGGGTCACCACCACGTCAGGGATGAACGCCCTCACGCGCGTCGGTCGGTGAGAGAACCCTTTCATCTGGGTTTCTGCTTATGACGAATTGCATCTAGTCACCGCAGTGACGGACTGCCAGTACCGTCCATTGAAATTGCGCCATCTTGCTCCGGGTTAACTTCGCCAAGACGTCCCAGATGAGGCATTTTCGCGGGCTGTCAGGGCATTCCTACTCTTCTAGTGCCTTTTTTGCTACCTATATTCAGCTATATAGGGGTAATTAAACTTTATTAGATAGTTTTAAGCTATATTATATACTCTACTATATATAATATACTTTTTAGATACCTAGAAAGCTACTACTACCTTCTATTATTGTAAATTTATAGAAAGTATAATTAACTTCAATAGCTTTATAATAGAGGTCCTAAGAACCTTAGGACTTAATATATAAGCTATATAATAATAAAGTTAATTTAGCTGTTTAATATAAATTAACTTTAACTTAGTAATACTCTAGTATTACAGCGCTAGGTAAGACCTACCTAAATTTCAGGTTACATAACTGCTAAGTTATATAATCTCTAGGCAAGCCTTTAGCCTTCCGGGGCTATACTAGCCTATAGATAGACTTTTCCCTTCTTTAATATAGAATCTACTTGATATACGAAGGTCGCGGCCAAAAGTATTCGTACATACAGGGGTCGCCAAAGCCGTGCTAATTCACATGCGAAATGATCAGGCCGTACTGTAGGCGATCGCTCCTTTTTAGGTTAGACTAGGGC